>RXOD01003889.1:0-39612 GCA_005223375.1 Amoebophrya sp. AT5.2 | reverse complement strand
GGCGCCAGCGGCCCTCGTGCACCTTTCCAACGCCAGCACTACGCGCGTAGAGCAGCGTCACTCTTGGACGCGCACCCCCGCCCGCGGAGCATGGGGCCAGCGATATTTCATCTCGTCGAGCACGTAAGTAGTCGAGCGCGCACAGACGCAAGTGCTCAGTACAGGCGCAAGTATTCTAGGCACAAGTAGTGCACTCAGTTTACGAATGAAAAGGCAGAGCGTAAACCTCACCCCAGCAGCGGGCCAGTTTACGTTCTGCCTGTTTGTAGACTGAGTGTACTTGTGTCCTCGTGCCTATACGCGCTCCACTGACTACTTATGCCGCGTTAGCTATGCTCTGCCCGACTGAGCGCCCACGCCGTTGCTACGGCAACGACAGGCAACGCTACTGCTGCGGCACCGAGCGGCAACTTCACAGCGATAACTTCGCTGCTTCGGCTTCCATGACAGATCCCCTCACTCTGCGGAGCCAAGCGATCCTCGTCGCTGCGGCAACGATCGACGGACCGCCTCACGACTGGTGGCGCGGCGCCGCGCGGTCACTTCGGTCCTACGGCGTGCGGTCGATGGCATTCGTAAGGTTCGCGCTTCGCGCGAAACGCCCCGCGGCTCGGGATTCGGGCTTGGCCGTCCAGGGAGAGGAGGGGCCTAGCGTGCTGGAACTGTAGCGCGCCTCCCAGCGTCTTGTGCTGGGTAGGATCATGGTGCGCGCCTGGTGCGCGCGGTTTGCCTCTCCTGTTGAAGGCCGAGACCGCCTGCACGCGGGTCGCTGCTCGGTTGAGCTGGAGCACGCCGGCGGAGAATAGAGGGGGGGTGGGGTCCGAGGTCCTTGGAACCCTCCCCCCCCCCATTCTCCGTCCGGAGAATTATGGGAGTTTCTGGACAGCCTCTAATTAATATCTAAGCACTGAGTATAATGATGTACTTAGGGCAAGGGCGTACTCGTTGTGCTACACCTGAACGAGGACTCTGACTCACCAAAAACTCTCCACCTTGATTTTGCGTTGAGAGATTCAAAATTTATACAGCTGCAGGGATTCGATTGAAGTAGGACGCGCAGCGCGGTGAGCAGCAACAGCTGCCAGCTCTAACCTGTGACGCTCGCGAGAGCAAGAGCTGTTCGCCTTCCGTGTCTCACACGTTGCGTGTTTGATCACATGATTTGTCTGATGAAGCAAAAGCCATCAAGGTCTACTACGATAATGATCCACACCCACGACCGGGCCCCAGGTCCTCCGAACAACAAAAAATCACTGATATCCAGAAAGCTTGAATATAATGCTCGCGCTTCTCTCCTGCGTATCTGGGTCCCCGTGCTTCCCGTGCGGGGTGACGAGCGCTGGCCCCAGGGACTCAGCGGCGGAACAAGAACAGCATCTCTTTGCTTCCAAGTGTCAAGACCGCGACGCACCTCCGGACCCAACTCCTGCGATCGCACGCGGCGAATCGAAACGTCTTGCAGACGATTCGCAGAACAAGCAGCACTTGATCGAGCGCCGCCGCGCGCACTTTTCTCGCAAGCTCTCAGTCTCTTACGGAGATGTGTGCCCCCTTTGGATTACTCGGGGCGAGGGCCAGTACCTGTTCGACGAAAATGGCCAGCGGTATCTCGACACCCGGAACAACGTGGCCCACGTCGGGCACACGCACCCGAAAGTCGCTGCTGCCGTTTGCGCCCAGGTATCGCAGTTGAACACCAACACGCGTTACCTGCACGAGAACATACTCCGACTCGCGGAACGGTTGCTCGCATACTCGAATGCTGGTCTTCTAATGCCAGGAGGTGAAGCTTTGGAGGACACGAAACATGCAGGGGCAGCGGCTCCTTCATCTTATTCAACAGGAACAGCAACTTCCAAGAGCTTCTTGTTCGACAAAGTTTTCTTCGTAAACTCTGGGTCTGAAGCCAACGACCTCGCAATCCGCCTTGCGCAGACGTTCACAAACCGTACGGAGTTCGTCGCGGTCGAGAATGGATACCACGGGCACACGGCGGCCGTCGTGGACGTTTCCCCGTACAAGTTCACGGAACAGAAGCCGCATGTTCATGTGTTAACCCAGCCGAGCTGTGACGAGACGGCAGCGAAAGGCCTGCGCGAGCTGAAAGGCATCGTGAACGGTGAGCACAAGATTGCCGCCCTCTTCATTGAGTCCGGAATGTCCGTCGGCGGCGTAGTGCTCCCGCCGGCGAACTTCCTCAACGCGTGCGCGGAAATGGTGCAAGAAAACGGCGGCCTGCTCGTGATGGACGAGGTACAGGTCGGGCTCGGCAGGTACGGATCGAGCTTCTGGGCGTGGCAGAGCAGCATGCTGGGTCGTTGTCCTGACATTATCACGTGTGGCAAGCCGATGGGCAACGGCATGCCGCTCGCTTGCGTGATCACACGAAGCGAAGTAGCGGACTGCATGCAGAAGGAATACTTCAATACTTTCGGCGGGAATCCCGTCTGCTGCGCCGCGGGGCTGGCGGTGCTCGACGTGTTGGAGTCCGAAAAGCTGATGGAAAGCGCCAAAATCGTCGGAGACTACTTGAAGCAGCAGGTAGCGGCTCGCTTGATACAGCGGAGGCCGACGGTCACGGCGGCGGGCACGGGAAGGGGAACGAAAGAGGAAGTGGAGGTGGGGCCTGGCTCTACTTCGTCGACGACACCCGATCCCGCTACTGCAGCTGCAAAGGGGATTGCCCACGGCAGCATGTTTCGATTATCGGCGGTGCGGGGCCAAGGACTCTTTGTGGGGCTAGAATTCGAAAAGTCCGAGGGTAGGGGCCCCGCGACGGAAGAAACGAGCGCGCTGGTTTTGAAACTAGTGCAGAAGTGCAGGATTCTGACAAGTATCGACGGCCCAAGCGACAATGTGATCGTAATTAAGCCGCCGATGTGTTTCTCCAAGGCAAACGTGGATTATCTACTGGACTCGATTGAAGCCTGCATGGACGAAATGAGGAAAGAGGCTCCTGTCGTTGTTGATGCAACATCAGGAAAAGCTACGGACTGTGAGAAAAATTTTGCCAACAATAAAAGAACAACTCCAACATGAAAGAGATGACGAAGTAGTCTGTTGCGCAAAAATTGTAATTGGTGAGGGTGTTGACCACGGCTCTGTGTCTGTACGCCACACCTGCTGGACGAGGAAACGGAACAAAATGGAAGCCAACACGGTCAAGAAGGAAGACACACGATGTGCCACCAACGCGAATAAGCCTTATGCATCTACGGAGGGGCTGGAAAGCAAAAGCTTCAGAATTCATCTCCTCGTCCGACATCGTGAACGATTTCGCCCAAAGGAATGCGAACAAAACATTCGCGCCCTTCCTTCTGTTCAACACCTCGCCTGCATCAGGAAAACGAGCGAGCGGTCGAGATCCATGCGCACATGAAAGCTAGCTGCATCAGGCAGATCATCGTACTTCGTCGACCAGACATAGACTCGCTGCTTTTACTTGAGTCGTGCTCGTCCTTGCGCTTCCTGTCGATTTCGATACCCATGGTGCTAGCACGAAGAAGTGATTCTGATGGTAGAGCAGCCTCGAATATTGTCGCATGAAAAATCAACATCAAGACCGTACAGTGCGCGACACGGCGGCCAGAGCTTGAAAGATATAGTTAGAGGAGCGATTGGGATTCGGATTGCGTAGTTTGCGTCTGCGACCCCGACCAACGAATCAATCTAGTACACGGCTAGCGCTAGCTGTCCCCGTCGTAGAAAAACTAGTCAAGTACTCCGATAGGGCAGAATAAAAGTCAGCTGTTGAGTCGGTTGATGACCGATTGCCGTTATTAGATACGTGCATTTTATTCATTTTTTTAGCACCAGCATCATACTGCGTCTGCGGTTTCAATTTGTTCAGCGATTGCAACCCAAAAACAAAATGCCATCGTCGCCCGCCATGCGGTCCTCTAAATCCGCGCCGGGCCCCAAGGAGGTGAAGAAACAGGATGACGCGAAGAGCAGCCACAAAACCTCCGCCGCAGGCGCAGCTGGCTCGACCTCTAAGAAACATGCAGCGGCTCCGGAATACTCCCCGCAGTTGGCTATTCCGGCGCCACAAAAAAACCTGAACCGAGTCGCAAATCTCCTGCATGGTAAAAGTAGGCCGAAAGACGGCCTTCGTCCGAACACAGCCTGCGTGGACTTCTTCGGGACCCCGTACCCGGCCGTGGGCTTCGGCTGTTACAAGATCGACGAGAAGGAGCTACAGCCGCTCGTGGCTCCGGAGCGAAGCGGCGCCAAAAACAGCAGCACGGTCTGGGGCAACGGATACTACAGCTTAGTTGACTCGGCCGCAGTGTATGGAAATGAGTCCGCGTTCAAGCCCGTGATCGCACAGGCCGCGAGCGACACTGCAGCTACGAAGACGGAAAAGTGGAATCGCGTCGCACCGTTGGACCGCGGCAAGAGCGGCAAGGACATGGGCAGCGTCACGATCGAGTACAAGCAGCTCGCGGGTCCGCTGTTTCTGCAGAGCAAGATGTGGTGTAACAAGCACGGATACCCCCGCACAATGGAGGCCTTCAACGACAGCTGCAAGAAGACCGGGCTGCTCAGCGTGCGGAGCGGCGTCGGCGTCCAGAGGGCGCCGATGGACGCGTACCTGATTCACCACCCGGGACCCAAAACCGGCTGGCCCTTGAAGAACAACCCGGATGGCACGCCTGGGATGATGCCGCCGGACTACGCCGGGAAGAAAACCCGACAGGAGACGTGGCGCGCCTTGGAGGATCTCTACCTGGACGGGCGTGTGAAGGTGATCGGGGTGTGCAATTTCAGCGCGCGGCAACTGAAAGAACTACTCGAGACGTGCCGGATCACGCCGATGGTGCACCAGTTCGAGTGCCACCCCCTGCTGCCGCAAACGGAGATCATAGCACTGTGCCTGGAGAACGGTATCACGCCCCAAGCGTTCGCGTCGCTGGGCGGCAGCGACAAAGTGACGAAGGACGCGTCGCAGTCACTCACGCTGCGGCCGGAAGTCAAGGCAGCCGCGGAAATGATGAAAAAATCGCCCGCGCAGGTGCTGCTGCGCTGGGCACTGCAGCGAGGCTGCATGGTTCTGCCGAAAAGCCGGAAAACAGAGCGGGCCAAAGAAAATGCAGAAATTTTGGATTGGGAGCTGCCGCCGGCAGCGATGGCAAAGATTAACGCGATGGGAGCGGGGAAACAGGAGCGGCTGACGTGGAAGGGCGTGGACCCGGACACGATCAAGTGAATGTGATGAAAAGCAAAGGAAAACTGCAGGCGATGCTGTCCGACTCCGACCAAAACGCTGACCAAAAGCAGCTCGGCACAACTAAACTCCGAAAAAAAGACGACGAAAATGTATCAAGAAAACAATGACGCTAACCCAGTGGCGCCCGCTTTTGTGTGGCATGTTGAATCATGTATGTTTTGCGCACAGAGGCGTTCTCTCTTGTCGGTTAAGGAGGACGAAACCGAAATCGTGAACAACACCGACGACAGCAGCGAGGTTGTAGGCAGAATGAGCATATTTTTTCTGCATACACTTTTTTGTGCTGAAGCTTGGACAACATGGATCGATTCTATACGTATGACCAGATGACGCAGACGCGATCGCAAACGCAAACGCAAACGCAAACCCACCAGAGGCAGACAAATGCACTGCGGTTGAGTGCTCGCGCTGTTGACGAACTCAAGGAAATTTGTTGCTAGCACGACATGCGCGTCGCACTGTAGTTGAAGACTTCGAAGCGATAGAGGCAGAGTTTCCTTGCAATTTCTATTCTGCTTCATTGTACTATCAAAAATCGATGTATCCGCCGCGTGCTTTTCTTCTTTTCCGCATCCGCGACTCTCCATCTTGCAAGCCTTTTCGGAAGGCACGACTGCAGCCTGCACGCCGCGGATGATGTAGCAGTATGCACACGTTTACCGCTTCTTTTTTGGAGCGCGACCGGGGTTGGGCATGGTCCTGGTGTAGTTGAAGAATATCCTGACTTTTTCGGAGCTTCGGACCGCGTGCGCGATATCCGGATCGCATCACACTTACAAGCTCAAGTAAGAAGCTCTCCTCGTAAGCAAAGCGCAGCCACCCAGTCAGAGCCTCACCCTCAGACAGGGTGTTATTTTCGTTGCGCTGTTGCTGATCAGGCTCCTCGTTGTCGTTCTTCGCGCACCAAAGGACGTGGCCAAAGGCAAAGCCTAGTGCTAGTCGTGCACCTAGCACTTCCACTTGTCGCAGGCACCGGCACGGACCCCTCGTCACCCGCTCCAGAGAAGAGCCACGAAGATGGGTTTGGTGATATCATCTCTTTTCCGGCAGCTGTTCGGCAACAAGGAGGTGCGGATCTTGATTCTCGGCCTCGACAACGCAGGGAAGACGACGATCCTTTACCGGTTGAAGGTAGACCAAGTGATATCCACGACGCCGACCATCGGCTTCAATGTGGAAACCGTACAGTACAAGAACATCACATTTCAAGTGTGGGACCTCGGCGGCCAAAGCTCGATAAGACCCTACTGGAGGTGCTACTTCCCGAACACAAACGCAATCATCTACGTCGTGGACAGTATAGACAAGGAGCGGCTGCAGGTACAACTACAACTTATTTTTTTAGATCAACGATACAACTATGGAATAGATACTTGATGAAGCTGATAGTTGTAATTTATTAGTAGTGGTGGTCTTAGAGCACTCTACAACCTCTAGTATGATTCATTGATGTGCTTGTGCCCCGCCCTCTTCAGTGCTCGTGCACCATGGGGGTCGATCTAAGTTGTTTGTAGTGTATGTACAGATATTTGAATTTCCCGCCAGGACGCCAAAGAAGAGCTTTCCCTGATGCTTGGGGAGGAGGAATTGAAGAGCGTGCCCCTGCTTATACTCGCGAACAAGCAGGACCTCCCCAGCGCGATGAATGCAGCAGAGGTGAGCGAAGGACTTGGCCTGACGGAAATCCGCTCACGCCAGTGGGCCATTTTCCAGACGTCGGCATTGCGCGGCACCGGCATCCTCGAAGGCCTGGACTGGTTGTGCAACATCATCTCAGCAAGCTAACCAGCGGCGGACGCCGCAAGCCCATTCGCGAGCCATCGAGAGCAGGTACTTAATACGTCAAAAGATGTTACAATGGATGCTAGTCTTAAAGCAGCACAACGTAGAGTTAGAGGAACATTCATGTTTTCCTTCTCCGTCAACCTAAACCTAAAAACAGGCCGATGATCCTGATACAACTCATACTTCCATCCCGCGCACACGCTTACAACGCTGTAGTTGTACATAAAAAAATGAAAATGTTTTCATGCAGAGCAGAACTCTCGCTAGATCCATGCAGAGTTGGAGTTTTCCAAATCCAATCCATCGCTGCGGGAAGCACTGCTTTCCATTTTTTCCAGGTCTTCACGAGGACGCGTACTGTGATGAGCTCCCGGACGGATCGCTGACGGATGTATCTACCATCACAGATGCCTACGCCTAGCGCTACCTTTTCGTAGCGACGAAATAACTTCAGACGTCGGCGGTCGGCTAGGCTCAGGCGCAGGGGTTGGACGCTCTTCCGTTCGGTGTATCGTACTATAACCAAGTTGGGCGGCTGCAGCTGCATTTGTGACGCATGCGCTGTGAGGATTTGATAATTTGCTTGCGTTCTGAAGCCGAAGCGGGAGAAAGACGAGAGAGCGATTTCCAGTCACTGTCCCGCAGCCACAACTCTCCAGGAGAAGCAGTGCTGCGGCGTGAAGGAGTACTAGAATGGGTTCGAGAAACTACGTTTGAGTGAGGCGCAGAAGCACACCGACTGAGAGACGCCTCTCCACCCCGCTGCGTGAGAGTAGAGAATGTGGGTCCGCAACCGCGTGGGATGAAACGAGCAGAAAGAGAAAGTTGATATAAAATAGGAAAAGTGCTGCAGTTGCGCGGCTTGTGCCATTTCATTTCCTTGATGGGTGAGTGTTTGTCTCAAGTGTACGACACCAAGTACCAAAATAAACAGCAGTTGATTGTTGAAAAGATTTTTTCAAAAAGCGTGTAAGCCGCGCGACAAGCAAAAAGCATGTTGGGCCTCCTACGCCGGACGAGGAACCTGCGGATGGTGCTGCCAAATGACATCAAGTTCACTGCAAACAGAAACACGCGACGAGTACTTACTTAGATCAAACTCCATCTCTCCCCCTACTTACGGCTTTCGGTTCGCCGATGAAGCCAACGACGTGCGTCTCTATGAGTCTATGTTGCTCATGTAGTTGCTTGCTGTCCGTTGTAACTCTGTCTCTGTGCTGTCCTACTTCAGATTGATTCAGTTACGTGTACCAAAACGCCCCACACCAGATGACGAACATGATGGAGGAGGACCGCGTCAAATTTTACAACTGGAACCTGGCCTGCATTGCCGTCACCGGCGTACCGTTCGCGTACTGGTAAGTACCCGTCACCTCCACTTTTTGAGCGTAGGAATAGGCGCAGAGCTGGCTATATCTTTATCTATCTGAATTCCAATGTCAATCCTTCTCGTTCTCCAGGTGCACGGTAAATTACAACTCCTCGGAGGATACTGACCGGATTCTGCGCATCCTGGATCCCGATGCGCGGGCCCAGGTTGGCTACTACCCGGAAATCATGTAAACGCCACTAGAAAAGGGCGCGCCACAGGGCGAGGACAATGGGCGTATATATTTCACGACCGTGCGTCCAGCGACGCTTTCAGACTTTTGGGCTTGCCGGCGCGCATAAGACAAAGTCGCGACGTCGTGTTGAGACCACTTGAGGGCAGTGGGGTGGAGAAGTGGGGGAAACAGCCCGAGAGGGTGGTTCGCAAGATAAATAACTGATTGATCATGATCAGCAATTTTCATTTTCATTGTTGATGAAACAAACCTGTCAGCGAAAACTGACCACGACGACGAAGACTACATTTTCACGCTCGACGATCGCGCAGAAGCAGATACGATAGCATAGTGATAGCCTAGCCAGGTCGAGGCCCGCCTCACTGGCTATTCTAGATCTCGACCGGGACCGTGTGGAATTCTGTATCTCGGTCGTCCTCGTCCGTTTGGAGGCAGAGGAACTGCCGCAGCTACCGAAGAGTGTCGTTGCACCCGGGTGCGCCGTGGTGCGACACGGAAGGTGCTTTAGCATCGTTTTTATCGCCGTTGAAGATTAGTATGGAAAATGTGAGGAGCTGGAGCTGGATTCTTTTCCGGATGTCGTCGTGACCGTGAGCGAGTGACATGAGCATCGTTAAGAAGTGTCGTCGACGCCTGATGAAATTTGACACTGTGAAAATCATTCGGAGTTTCTCTCTCTCTCTCTCTCTGAAAATCATTTGAGTTTGAAATGTGTGTGTGTCATCACCTTGTTGTGTCACATTGTGTGTGGTCATCAGCGTCACGCAATACCACTGCCACTTACCTTTCGCTCTTAGATAGTTCTAGTTGTAATACCGTTGCGTTCAAAACGAAAACAAGATGACGAGCAACGCGCCTGGCGGGGGCGGCGGAAAGCAAGACAAATCCCGAGCTGGGTACGAGATTCTGGGAGACCGAATATCACGGCTGAAAAACATGCAGCAGGTATATCAGAAGCAGAGCCAACAGCTTGAGCTTGCATGTGGTTGTGCTTGTGTACAAGTACTTACATTGATTTACTTCAGTGTGCACCATGATCAGATCTTCTTGCATTTGCTCATATGTCGTTTCCAAGAACCGACTGTCAGGTAAACGCGCTCGCTTCCCGCGCTAACATGCGCGCGGCTAAACAGCAGGGCCCGGCAGATCTCAGCACGCGCGCTTCTACGAATGCGGAGGGACAAGACTACGATGAAGCCTTCGGCCTTGAAGAAGCTGACGACCACGAGCCAGAACAAAGTGCGCCCGCCCGCAAGGTGCATTCAGCGCAGCCGCCTGGAGGAACTACTAGTAGTGGTCGCGAGGCCTCCCGAAGACCAACATCTGCTCGGAATCAAGCCGATGAGGTGTCCGACCCGGGGCGTGGAGCCTCACCTGGTTCTGAGAGCGGATTTGCGAGCCGTGCGTCGACGGCGCGTGCACGCGGCGAGCTGGTGGCGCGGTTCATTCGCGAAACGCAGGCGCAGCAAGAACAGCAGCAGCGAGAACGGAGCCTGCAGGGGCGCGGTGGTGCCTCGACAGCAGCGTCCGGAATAACAACCTCGACGGGTGTTGGCGCCGCGGCCAAAACTCAGGTCAAAGGAGTTGGAGCGGTAAAGAACTCCTCGGCATCGACTGGACGCCTACCTCCACCGGCAGCTGCGGCCGGAGCCAAACCGCGATCGCTTTCTCCCGGGAAAAGCATGGTGACGCCGAACGTGCAGACCGGGGTTAGCGCGACAAGGAACTATAACCGCCTCGCAGCCACAACATCAGTCATCGGCGGGGGCCACCAGAGCTCGGCGTCGGGGGCAATGCAGCACGAGCATACCCGGCCAGGCACGAAAGGAACATTTACTGTAGCGAGCCGCGGCACGGATGGAGGTGCTTCTGCACCATCGACCTCGTACCCGGTTATGAACCGCGGAACGCCATACCCAGCGTCCGGCTCGGTGCCTCGGATCGGCATGCACTTCGCGAGCGGAGGTGCAGCTACTGGCTCCAGCACCACGCGCCAAACGAATTTGCGACTGCCCGCGGCATCGGCTCACGGTCAACATGGTCAACAACTTGTTGACCACCCGGGATCTTCGGCTTCCGCCTACGGAGGTGGTGTGAACGGAGCTGCTAGCACGGCGTGGGACAACCAGTGGCTACAACACAGCTCGCCGTCAGCGAGTTCCAGCCGAAGCAGTCATGGGACGAGTGCCGCTAGTTCCAATCGCTGGCACGAGATCCAGGTGGAGCGAGACCGAAAGGCCGCAGATCAAAATACTTGGACGACACTCGTATTAAACGGTGCTTCGGCTTGGATGGGGCAGCTGAGGGGGGTAGGGGGCTCAGACGCCAATGAGGATCATGCTGGCGTCGAAAGCGGATCTTGTTCCGCTGGTGTGACCCCGACCAAAAGCGTTGCTCGAGAAGTAGAGCGACGAAACTTTGCAGAACTGGATCCGCCCCCAGATCACGACCACCCAACGTGGCATTGGTTCGGTGGAGCCAACGCTGCATTGGAAGCCGCCTTTGGGCCGATGGCGTCCGTGTGGGGATCGGCGCCTTGGCCCGAGGGGGAACCTGGAAACGATCAGGATGAGCCGCTTTTGCATACGCCCCAGAACCTCGGCCGAAGAAGTGGCACCGCGAACGCCAGCAACAACTACAAATTCTTTCACGGTTCTGCGCCGGTGGCCACGCCGTTCGACGATGGGACGCCGGGGAGCGGCGGCGGAGTAGCAGGAAGGACGCCAGGGTCCTCGCGCACGCGTCGAGAGGGGCAGAAGCTGAGCGACGACGCAAACAACAAGAGGACGAGCACTCCTCGTTCTGCCGCCGAAAACGAGAAGGTGCGGACGCGAGCACTGCTCGGCACACTTCTTCTCGCGCTGCTTTACGTCACACTCGCGCATGCGGCCTGGTATTACCCGACCCCTGGATACGAAGTCGCACCAAGTTCAAGTAGTCAGAGGCAGGGGATGAAGAACGGCGCGCGGAAAGATCAGCCTCAGCCAGAGTTTTTCTGTCCGCATCTCACTCTCGGAAGCTACCGCTTCGGACCGGGGTGCGAGACGCTGTGGACGCTCCGCAGCTTCGTCTTTGAACATGTAGTTGCCATCTTCGACAGGAAATCCGAGAAATTGATGCGCCGAGTGGATAAAGGCGATGGTCAACAAGGTGAAGCGTCGCAGCAGCTCTATCCGGAGGCTTCGCTCTTCGTGAAGACCACCGATCCGGCCTTGGAATCAGTCGATCTTGCACACCACCACGAAGAAGAAGGCAAAAAGCCTGCGAGCAGTCCGACCACCAAAACCACGACAAACACGATTTTCGGGTTCTTGTTCGGTGACGGCGCGAAGCCGACAGACGCAGCAGCTATGCTGAGCTCCGACGCTTTCCGGCACTCGGTGTTTCAGGGGCTTGCTGACCTGGAGAATTTTCTCATGGCGTACGGTTCCGAGAAGGACGACGCAAAGTTGTCCGTCGACGTGGCGCACTTCTATCGCGACCGCAACGCCTTGCAGGCAGAGGTGAAGACGATCTTCCAGAAGTTTCCAGATACGATCGGGTTCGACCGGCCAAGCATCGTACAGCTGGTGTTCTCTGAGGCCCCGGTGGCTTTCGCCACGCAAAACGGTGTCCCCGGGATGGAGGTGGAGGCAGGTCGTGCTGCGGCGGGAGGTGCGGACGCATCGTCTACGAAGGTGGAAAATTCTCTGCATGCCGGAGCTGCTACCTCCTCCGCAGGAGCCGGCGCATTTTTTCAGCCGATGTTTCGCACGGCGGTCGTGTCGATTCAGGCGTACGCACCGAGAATATCACACTTTCTGCGGCACATACCGCAGGAGATGATTCTCAAGACAGAGCTGGTCGCGAGTCCCGGAGACCACGTATGGTTACTGCCGAATAGGAGACAGGGTGCGGAGATATTCCACGGTCCGGCACAGTTCTCGCTACTGACGCCTTTCTTTGCCACGGGCACGCTGAATGTCGCTGGACAGCTGATGGCGCTCACGGAGGGACAAGTGGCAGCCGCGAGCATGGACCTGCCGTATCAATTGCAGGGACGGGGAGCCGTCTGGTACGTACGATAGATTCGCGGCATCTACTTATTTAATTAAGCACGCCTCCACCTCCTGCTTGCCCACCAGCTGCAACTGGAGGTCTCAACACCAAAGAAACGCGCCCCGTAGACTACAATAAATCTGTCAGTGCCAACATGATCAAACCGCATCACAGGCTCATCGTCGATCTCCTAGCCCAGAATGTCGCGAAGCAGCCGGGGTCCGCGAAAGGCCTCCTGCGTGCTTCCGAGAACGCGCTCGACACGCTCGGAAAGAACCGCGGTTCGGATTTTGTGGCAAAATTGGAATCCGCGTTCGACCTCTACTTCAGTGTGTGGAGCAGTCCCAAGATTGCATCGGATCTGTTGCAGTCGCCGACTACTATCACGCGGCCCCAACTTGAAGCGGAGTACTACGACCAGGGAAACAGCGAGACCACGCACCTCGTGCCAACCGCGCACCCACCCACACCGAAATGGCCGTTCGAAGCGATCAAACAGATCTTCGTCGTGTTTCCGTCGAAAGTCGGCTCCTGCGCCGTCGACCGCGTGCAAACCTCGTTCTACCCGCTGCGACTCAGCCTGCGAGACCACCTGAACCAGGTGGCGTCCCTAGAAGGAGCGCTCGGAAGGATACGTGACCTGTAATTTTCCCCACATTGGTTTGAGTATATGAGTTGTAAAATAAAAATACGCCTATGTTGTACTAAATCGAGTTATCGTGCTCCGCCTGCTTTTATTTAGACGAGATGTCCGGGGATGATGCAAATCTCAGAAGGAGTTGTGAGGTCTCATGCATCTTCCTGTGCCTCGTCCGTTGAGTTCATGACATTCGCTGCAAAAAAAAAAAAACGCCAGGCCGTCCGAGCAAATGGCAGCTATCGTCCTGCGCCCAGAATACCTGACACGCGACGTTTGGACCGAAATCAGTGCGGCAGTCACGCCGGTAAGATACCGATACGTCAAATGTTGTAGTGTAGGGACTGCTCATGATGACCCATCGGCCATCGCCAGCGGAATATTTCTGAATCGACTTCACACGCACAGAAACAGAATCCGCCAGCCCCCGACAACACCGCGGATGTGGACAGTAAGACGAAACCGCCCACGAAAGCAGGGGACAAGGCGGAGGAGCAGATTGAGAAACCCGCTCGAGCAGTAGCGGCAGGTGCAACTACGCCAACGCCAACGCGGGACCTGATCGCGTTCGAAAACACTCACAGTGGTGGCAGCGTATCCGAGATCAGCGCCTTCGTCGAAATCACGAGCGCAGCAGCTGGCGTTGCGGGAAGGACGCTTTCGGACTTCCCCATTCTAGTGTCGCCGGCTGCGGCGACAGACCTGCTGAAGCGGATCGACCTCCTGAACGAGTTTGATGGGAATTTGGAATCCTTTTTTCTGCACGCACTCGGCAGGGACCGCCTCACAAAATACAACCTGCCGCTGAAAAACGACGACATGCCTGGCTGCTGATGCAGGACGCGTAATCGGATGAAGCGCTAAATTTTGCAGCGCGCAGCGCCGTTAGTTAGGCTTGACGCCCACCTAAAAGTATGATCGGGAATGTCCTCACACTCACAGTACAATCTAAATGAATCTTTTCGTGAAAGCATAACTACTTCGTTTCATGTACCAAAACTCTAGTACTAGACGGTCGGCTCCTCAATAACATTGCCTTTTTTGTCGCTGTCATCACAGCTGCTTTGAGATTGATGAATTTGCAGGTGGTGCTTGAAAACAAGTTGACTACCACTGAGCAGACTGACTTTGACTCTCTTTTGCGAATAGGAATAACACTCTCACTCCCCATTCTGTAATATTAAAAAACGAAACACTATATTCTTGCATCTCTGATACTGATTCACACTGCCAGACAGACTTACCGTTGAACAAGGAAGAAGCTGATTCCGATTCATTCTACGTCTAGTGTGCTGAGTGCCAGGTGGGCCCGCTGCACAAGCCTTCTAGTACACTAAAAAAAAGGGTAAAGGTTTACTGCCTACGCCTACCTTGTCACCCATTCCAAGAAACACTGTAGTATAGCCGTATAGCAAATTCAGAATTATTGTAAACGTTGTACAGAAATACTATATGAATAAAGCACCAGCTCCAGCACCACGCACGACCAGCAGCATAGGATTCTGCAACTGCAGATGCACTCCGACTGTGTTCGTGTTCTGTTCATCGGAAGATCTTCGTGCATACTTGACAGTGCCTCATCAAGCACTCGACGACCTTTCAGGGCGTCGTTGATGTCGTCCCGGTCCGCCACTTTTGTTTAGCCGTAGCCGTAGGCGTAGGCAGGGTAGGTAACACAGCAGTCTTTCGATAGCATCCTAGATGCATATGCAAGAGCAAACGCCAGAATGAACGTCGACGATTGGTTGAAGGCGAAGGTTGCGGAGACGACCGGCAAAGACTTTGCTTTCTTCGATAACAACGACTACCGGGGATTCCGGGAGGAAAAGCCCGGCACTTACAACTTCCTTAAGCAGCAAACTGTACGCACTCCGCGAGGGGAAAGGGTGGACATGACCAAACTGCTTTCTCAACGAGCCCCCCCGACCGACACAAGCACGCAGCCGAGTTCTCTTCAGACGCAATCGAGAGGCCACGGCGGGCCGAGTAGATCGAGCAGTGGTGCAGGTGCAGCGGGCAAAAATATAAGCCACGTCCAACGCGAACCCCTAGTGGCGCAACCCACAGCCGTAGCCACCGCCTTCGCCGAGCCGCGAGTCGAGGGCGGGCCAACGAGGGGGGGCACAGACGGATTTAAACCATCATCGCGCCGAGCAACCACGGCAGGAGGAGCACGACCATCCGACGTAGCTTCTAGAGCTGCAGCAAATGCAAATCGTTCGCCGAGCAACAAAGACAAAGGAGGCATGGCTGTTGGGAAGAAGTTCGGCACGTCGTCTTTCGCCTCAGCGACTGAGCGCAAACGACCGCTTTCCCCTTCATTGGCCGCTTCCCCTTCCGAGGTACAAGCCGTGGTTACGAAAGCAGACTCAGCGACAACGACAAGAAATGATGCTCGAGCTGGGGCGAAAAATCCAAACGTGAAGAGGTCGATCAACATCGACGCCCTCACGGAGAAGTATTTGAGCGCAAGCGGAAATCTCGACGGCATCAGCAAGAGTCGGCTAGTAAGTGTGCCTTCGGCAACGGCAGGATATGGTGGCGCCGGCCTCGCGAACAGGCGGCGAAGCGGATCTAGCGGCTCCGCTGCGAACTCAAAAAGCGACGTCGGGAACACGCTCACAACTGGGGTCAAATCGGAGATACGTGACGCAGGAGTCGCAGTTGCGAAAGTAGGAACGCAATCTCAAGTCGAGTCTCCCAAGGCCAAGAGCAAGAACGAGAAAGTAGTCGAGCGCGAGACGAAAGGTGCTCATAGTTCGCCCGGCTCACGATCACGAAAAGATGCTGAAAACGCCGACGACAACGACGCCGATGACGATTTGTTTTCGGAAGTTACCGCGCTTCGTCTTCGGCAACTCGAGAAGAAGTACATTCTTCTTCAGCAGAAGCGGTCCACCGAACTGCAGGAGCTTGGTGAGGCCTACAACGCGTCGAAACTCGCGACGAAGGAGGCGAACGTGCTTCGTCAGGACCGTATTCGCCAAGACGCGGCGATCTGCCAGAAGAACGTGAAAATCGAGATGCTCGACGCAAAAGTGGCGATCGCAAAGGCAGAGGCTCTTCGGATGGTGGAAAATTTCGAGCGCGTAAAGGAGCAAAACGACCGGTTGCGCGAGCAGCTGGATGAGATCGAAAAGCGAGCGCAGGAGAATGCGGCCTTGGTTTTGTATTACGAAATCCGGGAGAGGGAAGTGATCAAGCCGCTAGAGGTGGAGAATGCAGCACTGAAAGAGGAAAAGAAGCGGCTGGCGGAGCAGATTGTGTTTCTGAGTCGGTTGGTTTTGGAGGGGAACGCAGTGCGGGAAGACGAAATTGAGGAAGTGACGGCGGAAGACTTTGTCGGCGGGGGAGGGGGTGCGTAACGTAGTTCCCGGTATCGGGGCGGATTTCTAAACCAGAAAGTTTGAAATAGCTTCGCCTGTTTCTGAAACAAAGCTTTGGGCACCGCCGGTCGGTGCAGTACACGCAACATTTCAGCAGGATCATCATCATTTGAATTTATCAAACGGAGAGGGAGACGGGGACGCGTTGACCACCTGCTGATGAAGATAAAGATTCACTTTGCTGTAGGCGAGCTGCGGCTGCGGCGCCGGTGGATATCGATGCTCCTTATGAATGTCGACGACGAAGAAAGCAGCTTGGAGCTTCTGTATACGAAAAAGCTCGCAGTCGCAGGGTAGATGACTGCCATCTTCTAGCGGTCGTCACTCACGTCGCATCGGCATGCGCGTGACAACGGGTCCACTTGAGCGAGAGTAGAACGCATGAACGTGCGGCTGTCGTTGATCTTGATGCGTGGTCGAATTAATAAATAATGTTGGATGTAAAGAAACGCTAAACGGCGTGTTCGTGGAAGCGGAACACAATGTGAAGCTGCATAAGTAGTTCAGGTACAAGACAAAAGCATAAGCTTGACTTTTCCTGTAGGCGTAGAAGCGAAGCCTCTGCCTCAGTTCTTGGACTTCTTTGATTTCTTCTTCAGTATACGCCTAAGGGACATACGACGAAGCAAAATGCTCGGCAGATCCTTGGGCTCTCCTTGCCGCGCTTGCGGTTCCGTAGCTACTGGTTCGGTGTTGCCGGCGAGCTGGCGTCAGCAACCCAAGAACAAGATCCACCACACGACAACGCCGCTTAACTACAGTCACCAGCGGCGGTTCGTGGTGAACACGAAGAAATTTCCCATCCGTGTCGGCAAGTACGACGAGGTGCCCACGTATCCGCCCCGCCCTTCATTCAAGGATTTCAAGAATGTGCTTCGCCCCGACTCCCGCGTGGTCGTTTTCGATGGGTGTCCGGACGACCCGTACCGACCGGCGTCCACGCCGCTGTACCAGACCGCGACCTTCCGCGCGCCCAGCGCCGAGAGCTTTGGCGAGTACGACTACACGCGCAGCTAGGGAGAGACCAGATGGTATCAAGTAGGGAACTGGTAAGTACTGTGTAATGGGTCCCGGTTTGGGTGGCGGATTGACCCGGGTGGCGAGTGCGTCAAGGCGCTCTGAACCGCCCGGCGCGAAGCGCCGGGCGGTTTCAGAGATGCCCCATTGTGGGAGTAGGGGGTGGCATGGGGAGCGGAAACCGACTGGGAGGCAGAGGGAAAGCGGTAGCGGAAAGCTACTGACGACAGTGGTAATAGTCCTGAAAGCAGGGTAGAAAGGGGCGAATAGGGTGGTGATTAGTTATGGTCGTCGGCTCTAGGGTTCAGGAGTGCCAAATCCGCCGACTGCGAAAAGACGGCTTTCCTCCAACTGCTGCCCTCTTTTTGGGACAACCAAAGGGGACCCCGAAGAGCCCCCCCCCAAGAAAATTACTTACCACTTACTCACTTACCACCTGGTCCCACCAAAGCAGCGGCAATCCGACGCGCACGGCCCTGGAAAAGCAGGTGGCCATGCTCGACGGGGCCACGGCGAGCTTCGCGTTCACGAGCGGGATGGCCGCTCTTGCCCAGGTCGTGAAGCTCGCCGCCCCGGGCGGCGAGGTGCTGTGCGGCGACGACATCTACGGCGGCATGTACCGGTACCTGACGCGGATTGCGCCCATCTCGGGGAACATCCGCACCCGATTCCTGCCCACCTACGACCTCGACGCGCTGAAGCAGGCGCTCGAAACCGCGCCGCCGGGCGACATCCGGCTGCTGCACCTGGAGACCCCGAGTAACCCGCTGCTGCGGATCACCGACATCGAGGCCGCGGCAAGCATCTGCCACGACCACGGGGTGCTGCTCTCGGTCGACGCGACCGCGATGGGCCCCCTCCTGTGCCGCCCGATCGACCTGGGCGCGGATCTGGTCGTGCACTCCGCTATGCGATGGGACCAGTAGTTGGTATAGTAGGCGATGAAGAGGTAAAAAAAGTATAACTTTTTTGGCTGAAAAAAGTATAACTATAACTTTTTTGGCTGGTTTTCGGAGTCCCCTTTGGTGGTCCTAAGAAGAGGGCTGGTGCACTGCACCTACTGCTAGATTGATAGAAGCAAGCCCGAGCCCAAGCGCGGCCCTCTGTAGAAGTCTGCAGCAGGCCTGGCCGTGGCCCCCTTGCACTCTACAGCTAACGAATAAGTCGCCGCTTTTATTGGCACAGGCGCCGTCTGCTGTCCTACTTTCTGGCTGTGTCAACACCATGATGCTACTTAGTCACTGGCTTGCCATGACTTCCCTCTATTATAGATACCTCCCAATGGCTTACCATTACCTCCAGAGGGAGCCACCCCCACATCCTAATCCCCATAATGGGGCATCTCTGACTCTGAAACCGCCCGACGCTTCGACGCACTCGTCGCCAGCCAAGTGGGGACCCCCTGCGTCCTACTTGTTACCACCTGTTGCCCACTTACCATCTGCCCCCTTCATATCCGCGACAAAATGGATCTCGGGACACGCGGACACGATGGGCGGCTTGCTGTCTGTGAAGGACACGGTGTTAGCGAACGAAATCGCCTACCAGGCGAACGCCGAGGGCACGGCGCTGGCGCCCTTCGACTGCTGGCTGCTGCTGCGGGGGATAAAAACCCTGGCGATACGGCAGCAGCGGTCAATGAAAAACGCGCGGAAGGTTGCGCAGTTTTTGAGCGGGCACCCAAAGGTGATGAAGATGTACTGGACCGAAGCGGTGGGAGCTGGTGGCGCGGGCAGTGGTCGTGCTGATGGGGTCCCCGTGGACCACGAGGACGACGACTTCGATCCCGACGAAGACGACAGCTGCGTGCTGCAGCTCTCGCATATCGAGGAGCAGATTCACGCGAAGCAGGCGTCCGGTCCGGGTTGTTTGATCTCGTTCGAGACGGGGGATCCAGCCTTTTCGAAGCGGTTCCTGGATGCGTGCCGGATTTTCAAGATTTCGGTGTCGTTCGGAAGCGTCCACTCGGTATGCGAGATGCCGGTGAACATGTCACACGCGAGTTTGCCGCAGGAGAAGACGAACTACCTCGCCGTCGAACCGCTCGCGGAGGACTTGGTGCGCTTGTCCATCGGGATTGAGGACGTGGATGATCTGATCGAAGATCTGCGACAAGCGTTCGAAGCGGCCGAAGCGCTCACGGAAAACAATGTGAAGGAGTTTTACCAGGGGCCGAGGTTGCCGTCGCGCCTGGTGCGGGAAAATCTGCCGGGGCTGTTCACGGAAACAGATCCGAAAGAGAATCTGCTGTTCGACTCGAAGTTTGAAGACTTGGAAGTGATTCCGGCACCGTCGGACCGAGGCGAATCAACAGGCGGGGAAGGCGCGGAGCTGAAAAGCAAAAGTGAAAGTGAATTCGATTCCAAAACCAGCGATGCCAACAAAAACGAATGAGATGCCGCAATAGAAGCGAGAATGTCCTCGCTGACCGATAGTAGAAGACAAACAGGAGTAAAGTAAGTAGGCTCAAGATAATCTTTCTCATGTGCATTTTTTAAGGTATAGAAAGCATTCTAAGATAGAATTTATCACACACGCAGTTGTATTTTTGTCCCCAGAGAGAGATGAGCGTGCGCATGCGCCGGTGGCATGTTCATCTACTTTGTTTCAAATCTGTCTCCACACAAAATTTTTCGTTTCAGAGTCCGCTGCTGAGCGTGTAGCAATTGCAAGAATACTGGTACAAAGAATAGGTGTAAAAACTAGATTGATGAACATATTTTACCGCACGGTAGCAGCGTACTTTATGGGGATTGGCCTTTAACCTTGTCCCAATCTTCCCTGATGCGCTCCCAATACGGTGGTCAACATGAAGCTGGTGCCGATTTTTCGCGGGCGCGGACAGAAAGAGTGGCATTTTTGAAGGTCACACGCCACAAGAACTTCACCTTTGGACGACAGAGGCAGGAGAGCGTTGCTGACCTAGCACAGCCAACGACTGAAGCGAGGGCCGGCTCCTCTGTCGAAAAAGGCGTCCGGCTTGATGTTTTTGGCGCTTTGGATCTTGTTCATCTCGACGAACATTGATTGGCATACCGCCGTGATTCCGAGAGTCTGCATGCGCATTCATCGTATGAGTAGGTATAGTGTAGTTGGGAAAGGAAAGACGACCAACAAGATCACGAACAAGATGCATGAGCATGTTAGTGCAACACTAGTTATGCACCGTGCATGCAACTGCCATCCCATTGCGTCTGCAGCGACGAAACTTATGTCGCAGATATCAAATCGGCGAGGATGAGCAGGTGTAGGACGGTTTGCGTATACTAAGTCGCGCTGAGTGTGAGTAGGTGTGCAGAAAGTACTCGATCTTCACTACGAAGATAGATTTCAACATAAAAAATGCAGCTCGCAGCAAAGGATTGCGTCAGCATCTTGCAATCGCCAAGTGTTTTTGTTTCTCCACTTTTGGGGACCACGAGAGCTGCGCGAAGGCGGCCTCCGTTTTTAATTGTTGTGCGGCGGAGCAGCTAGAGGAAAAGCAGGCTATCTTGATCTTGTCGCGGAGGAAGTACTTAGTGAGGCAGCGAACTCACGAGGAAGTGGAAGATTTGGCAGGCGCCAAGAACATGAAGAATTCGAAGTAGAAGGGCGGCTGTTCCTTCAAGTCCCAGCAAATAAAGCAGAACGTTAAGCGTCGCCGACGTCGCGCGTGCTTTCATCTGAAGCGATGTCCGATTCACTCCTCTCCACGATTCCGCGCCCCAGCGAGCCGCCGGATGCCGGCGAGCCGTTGGATGTGGTGGCCCTTTCGGACCGGCTCGTCGTGTTTCGCAGTCCGTGGCTCCTACCTACGCACCGGGAGATTCACCGCAATAACCTTGATGAGCTCGCGTTGTTCATGCGACGCTTTTGCGGACACGAAGAGGACGGGATGGGGAAGAACGGGGAAGATAATCTTCACGCGACTAGCTGCAGCAACGCAAACAAGGTCGCCGCGACGGTCGTTTCTTCCACGCCAATCGGAGCAAAGTCCACATCAACGACGTTGAAGCGCCGCGACTTCCAGATTTTCGACTTGACAAGCAACTCGATTTTGAAGGAGTACGCAGCGCAGAAGTTCGGCTCAAAACTGATCAGCTTCGATTACGACTCCGGCGCCGACCACGGCCCGCCGGCACTCGAGCTCGTGCTGGAGTTCTCCTCGGTGTTGGCTTGGTGGCTGCATTTGGACCCGAGCAATGTCGCGTTTTTGCACTTCAAGGAGAACAGCTACTTCAACCTGCTTTTCCTGCTCGCGAGCGTGATGGCGACGTCCGCGGCGGTGGAAGCCACGTCGGGAGGCGGGGGACGCGCAGGCACACGCACAGATGGCACGGTGGAGATATGTGCGCCATCCAGCAGCAGCTCTGGGTCGAGAAGTCCGGCACCGGAGGAAGGTGTTGACCAGAATATTAACAGCGACTTTCCCTCAATGTCGATAGACGCATCGTCTTCGTCGGGCGCGACGCCGAAGAACCTGCGCACAGTGTCAGGCTCCACAGACAGATCATCACGAACGGATCTCGGGGCTGCTCCGACAACGATCGGCTTGGTGACCACACCTAATCTTCATCGCGCGCGGTCAGAAGCTTTGCGGCGGAAAAACGCGGTAGCGGCGGCCGACCGTGCCGCCAGAACGAATGCGGCGTCGCTGCGCAGGGTTGATATTTCCCACGCGAGGAGCTGGCAGCACATTCTGGCGATGCTGACTGCCGAAGAGGAGGCTGATCCGCTTGGATTCTTTGAAAGCGGCGTCTCGGCCCCACCATCCTGTGTGCGGTTTCTGAACCATTTGACGCATTTGCTGCAGATGTGGCGGCGCCAAAACCGCCCCGTACTCGCGGCAGGGCCGTCAGGGTTAGGTGTCGGCGAAGCCCCTACACCAATCTCGATTCCGAATGCTGAGAGTCTTCATAATTTGCAGCCGTTGAAATCACCCACGACGGGTCAGCGAGAACGCGAAGCACGAGGAAGTGGGAAAGATCAAAAGCAGCTGCTTGCGCTTCCGGGCACGTCGCCAGAATCAAACGTGGACAGCCAGGGGTCCACGACAGTGGCTGCCGAAGAGAACGCGTCGGATGCCTCCGCATCGGTGCGTAGTAGAAGTCCTGTGGACCACGAGCAGCTGCCAGCAGAAAAATTGCCGCTGCTTGACAGGTCGAATGTTGCAGGAGTTGCTTCTACCTCCTCGAAAGGAACTACTCTTCGCGACGACGACATCGGGAAGACGGAGGAGCTTCGCCTTCGAAAGATTTCGCTGTTCCACAGTCCCGATGCGTATCGCCTCTCCCTCCGAGTTTTCGAGTTCAACCATGCGCACAAGCGGCCACCAGACGACCCAGTTAGGGGACCGGGGAGCCCCGACTGGGGCGCAACGTCGGACGGAAAGAGTTCGTCAACAGGCGACGCGCGGTCGGTGACCTCGTCGCTTAACGAGATGGCGAACAAGCAGGGCGAGGGCGTACTGTGGCAGCCGAGCGCGAGGGGCCAGCTCAGTCTAGACCTGGCGACGGGTAAGGTGGCCCGCGCAGTTACTGAACACGAAGTCGAAGAGCAAGGCTTGCGAATAGCGGCGATGAACCTGGCAGGCGCTCCGTCCGAAAACCTTGTCGGCGACGATTCGCTTTCGGCATCGGAATTGCGACGACTTGGCGGAGGAGGCGCAGCGACACCTGCTTCGCGAACGACCATGAGTAGGCCGCCGCTACCAACAGGTGCCAGCTCATCCACACAATCACACCAGGCGCAGAGACCAGGAGCACCTGCTCGGCTTCCTGGCCTCGGCACACCGACCTTGACTAGCGCCAGGGAGCCGGAAGACGGATTATCTGCGAGCGAGCTGCGCAGCATGCGAACTCCGAAGCTGACGAAAACCTTCAGCACACGCTCGGCGGGTGGCGGTGGTTCTCGTGGACCTCCTTCCGGAGGTAGCGGTACCGTCAGCACGCTGTCGTTTCTCAAGTCTGCAGTCTCGTCCGCGGTACAAAAGACTCCCGTGGGCGTTCTGAGCTGTGTGGCGTCTCACCACCAGAGCCAATCGGGAAAAAAAAACTTCCGCGATCTCGAGCTCGACTACCAGTACCAGCAGCAGTTTCTCGACAAGAAAGCAATTCCGTTCGCGGCGGCGCGCGAACGCTTCGAGCGACACAACGGGTCGCCGCCGTTGACCAACGGCGCGAACGTTGCAGGCTTTTCCTCGGTTACCCAGGACCCGTTGAAGAACCAGGGTGGCAAGTTCCGCGAGGTCTACGAGCTGTTCCAAAACAACAGCCGGTATTACCGGGTGACGCACTACGACAGCGAGGGTCTCACGGAGTTTCACTTCGCGGACGAGGTGGTTCTCAGGGGAAACATCTGCATTACGTGCTACGTAGAGAGCGCCCCGATCTGGCACTACTACCTACACACGAACTTCATTGCAACAGGACGAGTAGACTCATCTGAGTCTCCAGATACTGCAGCGCAGCCGCCGCAGCAGCACGCTTTGGAATTCAAGCGGATCGATTTAGACGCAGAGCGCGGTGGCGGGGCTCTTCCGGAGAACTTCCGGGCAGTTTGCGTATTCGAAGCCACGACGACGGCATCCTCGCAGAGAGTATCTTCAGGCGGCAGGACTAAAGGGTCAGCATCGGTCGAGAACTTGCGCCAGCTCGCGCTTTCGCAGCGCTCCGGCAACTTGTCCAAGAGCAGTCCAGTGGCATGTGCATCTCCCGGGGGTGGCACGACATTCGCGTCCGTGGCAAATGGCGTCTTGGAGATGAAGGCCACGGTTGGGGTCATTCAAAACGGTGTTGCGCAAATAGGCGTTGTGCCGGTCGTTTCAAACCGGTCGTCCGCGTCCTCGTCAGGGGTTCCATCGAACACAATGATGTCCCGGAGTAGCTCTAGCAGCAGCTGTGACCACAGCGGTGAGAGCGTCGCTCTTCCGTACATCCCGAACTCACTCCGCCCGCATCTCCTCTTCAGCGCGCGCCACCAGTGTCGCCCGAGCCGTCAAGAATTTGATTTCCTGAAGAAGAATTCCGACTGTGCAGGGCCGGTTTTGAAGCTCTCACTGCAGCTTGCCGCGAACAAGCTTGAGGCTGCGCTCGAGTTGCTCGGAAGGCACTTCGGCGTCAGTTCGATCGAAATGCGGAAAAAGCTGCGAGAGCGGGAAAAAAAAGCAGCGGACAGGGCAGCCGCGAAAAAGCTTCTCTTGGACCGGATCGCAGCGGAAGCGAAAGGTGCAGCCGCCGACGGTGGGGGCGTCGCTGGAACCAAATTGAGTTCGCCTGCGGTTGGTCCCGAGGAAGTTCTGGGGCCGCAGAAGTTAGCGACAGAAAGGCTGCAGGTGCAGAACTACGCGGTGTCAGAAAGAGGGGTCGCCGCGTTCTCTTCATCCCAGGGCTCCACTAGCAGGTTGGACGACGTGGACGTCGAAGCGATGCGATTTACACCGAGCAGCTCGTCGACGCTATCAGTATCAGAGCATCGAGGGCCCCCCAGGTCGACCGCCACACTTTTGCCTGGCTCGATTTATCGTCGCGGTTCGGGGGAGGGGGAGCCCTCTTCTCAAGGTCGCGCGGGTAGTCGCCCGCCAATGTTGCCACTGTCACGCGCGCATCCACACGTTACAAGTACAACAGGCGTCGCGCCCCCCTCGGAGGTGGTCTCGGTGCACCAGCTTGGTATGGCTACGGCATCCCAGGTCGACTCACTGGGTGACAGCATCGACCCAAGTAGAAAACGGCCGCCCTTGCTTTCAGCGACAGCAGGCAGAGCCGCCCCGCAAAGCCCGGCCAGTGCCTCAACCGCGGGTGCTGCTCCGCTTTCGCAAGTCATCGTCGGGACGTCGCCAGCCTGTTCCTCCACGAGCAGACTTCTACCAGACGATCCGCCCCTTCCGTCTCGCGATCCTCCGCTAACAGGAACAGCTGGCGCTGAATCAGCTGCGCCAGAAGTCGAAGTCCGCTATGGATATGATCATCTGCAGAGTCCGCCGTCAGACCTAGGGTCGGAGGCGTCAAGTTTGCTTGTGACGCCGGATCTGAGCGACTTCGCAATTGCTGACAGGGACAGCTCGATGCCTCTTCGAGACGCAGACCAGTCGCTGCTTCCGCCACCAGAGCTTCTCAAAGGCGCCAAGATCCACCATTACGCTCCACCGAAGAGAGCAACAGGTGGGCATCAATCACAATCTGGCCGGGCGGCGGAACCAGGAATATCCGGAGGGCCGCATGATCTTCCACTTCCATCAAGAACAGGAGTGAACGGAAGTCTACTCGCGGCTCGGAATGAGGCACGAGGCATCCTTCATCATGATCATGGTGCGCCGGCGCTCCAGATAACGGCTGCGCCCCTCGTTCGAGGTTCCAACAGCCGTCGCGACGATTGTTCCCTTGGGAATAGCTCGGCGCCAGGTCTTTCGACTCGGCCAAGGGCCAATAGCTCGAGCCGTTACCAGCGGAGGGCGCTGCCGCCTGAACCGCTGCCGCCGCCAAGTAGCGTCTTTTCGACTCCAAACCTCACGTCCCCAAACTTGGGTCCCCACACACCCAGCTCATCTTCGGCCCACGACCCGCCAGCAGCTGGTCTCGTTACCTGCGCAGACGCAGAGGCAGGTCTTTACTCTCGCGATTTTGATTTGGTGCACGAATTTGACGACAACGACATCGACGCATCCGCGGCAGCAGGCGGCGCAGCTCTGATAAATGAGCTGCCTGCTCGCGACGTACAGGAACGTCAAGGTGCGCGGCAAACAGCGTCGACGTCCTCCACTTGCGCATCGTCATCAAGAACCCATATGTCGGAAACGGTAACCAACAGGCAGCCCAATACCGAAGCCAGCAGCGCGCCGACCTTTCTGGCTCCCGTATCCCACGATGGCGGCGCCGCGCAACCTCCAAGAGGACGGCCGCCTTTGCTTCCCGGACCGGGGGGCGCCACTCGAACGCGAAAGCTATCGCGAAGTGTAAAGGGCGACAATGGCGTCGTGAACATAGTCGAGTCTTCTCCACTGCCTGCTGCGCCCGCTGGCGGCTCAGTACCAGTAGTCGTTTTTCCGTCTTCATCTTCTTCAACGACTTCTGCTCCAGGGGGGCCACACGTCGCGACCCCGCCTGGCGCTGCGGGCCTTCCCCTCACGGCCTTGCCGTCTTCTTCGATGCAGAAGACCAGCGATGGTACGACACAGTACCCGCTCTTTGTCGTTGGTGATGTTTCCAGGGGGAGCGGAACAGCTCAGCAGGATGTTGCTGGAGCCGACTCACCATCGGCAATTTTCGCAACATTGGATCCAACGTTTCCTTCGAGCGGCTTAGCTGCGGTTTCGCTTGACGTGTCGGCCGGACACCAGCAGTCTGCAGCGAGTGTCGGCGCAGCCACTTCAGCTTCTTCATGCAGCGGAGCTTTGGACGACCTTGCGTCTGCGCTTTCGCAACCGTTTTTACGCGTTGCCGTTGGAACCTCTGGCAAAACTGGAGCCGAAAGTGGCGGTTCGAGCTCGAGTGGCCCGGCTGCTCACCCTTCATCTTCGTCCTTGCGACATCCGTCGGCGTCGCCAGACGTGGAAGGAGGCGGAGTTTCAGCCTCCTCTTCACCTCTACAAGGAGCGGGAGCGCAGACCGTCAGCGTGCCCGACGGGTTTAAGATTGCTCTTGTCCCTCTGGATGCAAAGACCGACGAAAATGCACCCCCCGGAAAGGGATCGGGAAAGAAAGACAAAGACGCAACTTCTCCGAGAAGAAGTACCGACGACGCGAAAGGTAAAGGAGCGAAAGGCAAGCCCCCCGCACCGCCTCCCGCGAAGGGGGACGCAGCGAAGGGTGCGAAACCGGCGCCGCCGGCGAAAGGGGGCAAGCCTGCTGCGCCAAGCGTCGGCGGAGCAAAAGGCGCCGCAGCGAAAGGAAAGGGAAAGAACGGGGGCAAGGGCACCAAAGCAGCCGTTGCTAAGAAGCGTCCGGGGTTTCTCCCGCTCGGAAAGCAGCTTTTTTGGACGGACACATCAAACGAAGCCTGCGGGAAGCATACGATCTGGGCCGCGCGTATTTCTGCGGAAATCAAGGCACAGCTTTTTGACGAGGACGAGATGGGGAGCTCCTCTGAACAAGAGGATGAAAAGGATTCCTTGGCGGATTCCAGCGAAGAGGACGACGAAAGCACTCTTCTTGGTGATGGTGCAAGCCAGCAAAACCGAACTCGAAAGCGCTCATCTGATGCTCCTCCAAGCGACGTGGTCGTTCGGCAGGACTGCTCTTTGAGTGGTACTGGGAGCAGAACGTCCTCCATCGCTTCGTCAAGAACAACACTTGACGATGACAGCGGTGCGAGACTGTCTCTCTCTTGTGACCGCAGCGGCGGATTGCAACGAGCCGACGAAGGAGGTACTCCACAGGCGGCTCCTATCGACGGCTGTTCGTCGCAGACGTCGAGCGAATTATGCATGGAGGAGCAGCACGAAGACGCCCTTTCGCGCAAAAAGCGACACGCCTCGAAACGCCGGCACACGGCGCAGCACGCGACCTCAACGGGAAGCGGCACGAGTGGAGCCGGGACTGCTGCTGCTGTGCCTGCGCGGCACTCCTACGTCAACTCGTCGTCGAAGCGGCGCGATCTGGACGACAAGCTGGCCTCGCGAACGAACAGCCTGCGGTCGATCGGTAGCTTTGCGGCGGAGCTGCAGAAGAAGTATGGATTCCGTGTGCGATCGTCTGCCTCTGCTACGAGCGGAAACAAGAACAAGGCAGGGGACGGAGCAGGCGCTGATCAGGCGAAGGACGGCGATACGAACGAAGACGGTACGGGCGGCACTGCCGGCGGCAAAGGCCGCGGAAAGGCGGCAGGAAAGAAGGGGAAAAAACCGGAAGAGCAGGCGATTTTGTCGCGAGATCGACACCTGCAGATCTCAGTTTGCCTCGCGAGACTACCGCCGAAGGATCGCATTCTGGCTGATGTGCGCGAATGCTCCGCGGTGCACCGATTACGGGATGTCGCGACCGTGCGTGAGCTGGAAGCGCGACACTTCGCTTCGCAGGTGAAGAGCGTTCGCGAGTCGCTGTTGCATTCTGGGGACGATTCCATGATGAGCACGCCGACGCACGCCGATGAATATGGTGGGGCAGAAGCAACGCAGTTGCCAGTCGACGTGCTCGTGCGAGAAGGAATCGCTTCTGCGGCGGATGAAGAGGACACGGCGGACGTAGTAGCTGTCGCTGCTGGTTTATCTTCATCCACTTCGTCGTCGTCATCATGTTCCGCAGGTGCGGCCTCCAAAAACGACGACACGACAGATCCAGAAAGCCAACACATTAACAGTTGTAAGAGCAAAAAGAAACTCGCTTTCTACGTGCGCTACGACAACGACGAGCTGGAAAGTTATAAACGGCTACTTCCGGCGGATGACGAACAGAAGAAGATTGCCTTGGTGACGCATCCTGAGCTGCTTCATCCGATCGAACAGTTCATGATTAGCATCAAGGAGAAAGTGTCACGACCGCGGGAACGGATACGCCTGATGCAGGTACAGCTCGAGATGATGTGTACAACAGGGACAAACTACGCGCGGCATGCCTATTTGCTGAACGAGAGGAGAAAGCGCTTGCTCCAGTTGGGAAATCTTCATGCAGAGCTGGAAAAAGCGTTGTTGCATCCCTGGGAAGGCTTCCTGGGGCTGTGCCAGGCAGGGGCCTCTGCATCTTCTTGTTCCTCGTCATTCGTGAGTTTGCTGGACAGAAGTGGCGAACTTGATCCTAGCCGTGCGTCATCCTCGATTCCAGCCGCTTGCACAAGCGCTTCATGCGCCAGTACAGCCACTTCGCAACAGCAGCTGCAGGTCGACGCCTCCGCCCGAATCAATGCGATTCTACCCGACGAGGACAGCTGGAGCAAGATCAGCCACAGCACCTTTCCGGTCGCCGAGCAGGAGGCAAGCGCCTTTTGCGCTTTCGTCCGCAACGACGTTGGTGAGCTGGGCGCCGTCGCCGCGGGGGTCACTGGCTATGCGCGATCCGTAATGCTACTGGAAAACTTGCCACCCGAGACGCGGGAGAGAAAACACTGCTACCAGGACCCCGTTTTCAAGGAGCTGTTAGCGATCGAGGCAGCGGTTTACGAGTGTTTGCATTCGGAGGCGCTGCAGACGTTGCTGACGATGGTGCTGCTCCTGGGAAACTACGTGAATTACGGGGTGGATGTAGTGGACGCCACCGATGCTACTGCAACATCTTCCACCTCATCCGCGACCGAGGTGGCAAAAACTACCGAAGCTGCCAGAGATAGCGACGTCGACAAGAAAACCAACACCAGCAAACAAGAACAAGCAGAGACGGCCGTCGCGGTGAAAACGGCGAAAGATCTGGACGCTGTTTTGTATACGAAGTCGTTTTCCGTAAACAGCCTCAAGAAGCTACGCGAGATAAAGATCCAGGGGCAGAAAGGAGAGGTTCGTTTTCGTACCTGTAGTTCAGATTTGGCGGACTCTCTACATTTTCATGATCATAGATAATGATTTCGTATCTACATTTGATGTAGTAGCTAGCACTTCGGCTTGGGCATGGGCTTCATCTTCCCAGCGCCAGCCTTTCTATCTGGTGAATCTATCGTCACCGTGCACGACAAATACAAAATTGAATTTATTTTTCCCCCGCGCCCGCGCGTCACAACTACAGGTCGATCTGCTTACTTTTCTCGTTCACCGACTACCCGCCGATTTGAGCGAGCGCCTCAAATTCGAACTTCACCACGTTCTGGCCGTCGCCCAGAGCGTCGACTTCGCCGACATTCGCGAGAAGATAAAGGCGTTCCACGACAATCTGGCGTTCGCCGATCGCGAGGCGCGGAAGTACCTCGAAACTCCCGACGCTGCGGTTTACAGCCCGCCGACCCTGGCGCAGGTCAGCGACTGCGTGGCCCGCGGAGAACAGCGACGGACACTGCTGTTCGCCATGTCTGGATACGTCGAGTTTTTGGGCAAGTACCTAGTCAGGTATTTTGCGGAGGAAAAGGAGACGTGCGAAACGTTCTTGAAGACGCTGGGTACCTTCGTAAAAGAGTTCGACGCGGTGGCGAAGAGAAGCAAGAAATTACACGAGAAGAGACCGAAAGCGGGCGCAGCGGTGATTTCCCGAGGCGGTAGTCGGAGGGGAACAGCGGGAAGTGTCGGAAAACGCTGATCCTCCAAGCCGATGTCTCCCTCTTTCTCAGGCTGCACTACGTGTTGATGGTGATTTTTTACGATAGACCGGCTTCACTAACAAAGCGAGGACAAGAAGCGCACCCGTTTTGAACATATGTATGATCTTCAGCTTCACCTACAGCAGCCATTCACAATCGAAAAATGACACCTTTTTAGGTCAGGCTTCGAGGCCGAGGAGCACGGGCATAGGTCGTGCTTTTGGTAGTTTGCTCCGGACGGTCATCTTCATGCTATTGATGTAAGGAGTAGTCGTGCAACTCCTGCGTCTGCTCGAAAGTCACCGTTTCCTCGTGCTCCATGTATGTTGAAGTCAGTGGCAGTACTTCAGTTTCTGTTGTCCAGTCGCGGTGTAGTCCGTTTTGTACGTGCATATCAATGCAAATCGATCACAAATCGTGGCTTTCGCGTATTTGCACCTCGCAATGGATGTGGAATTGGAACGAGTTCATCCGGCGCATCTCAGGATCTTCAAAACCCCCTTCTCTGCAACGTCCCAGACCCAGTAAGCTGGTCGTGCTAGTTTTTTTCATGCCGGTGGCGGTTCCTAAGTAACACCGGCCAGTGTGTCCGCCTGAAACCAAACGTAAGCGTAACTCATGTTCTTTAAAAGCACCTTTTGTTTGGATTCTTCTATCACTGATATTGGAGGAACTACGTCGAATCATATTCATTTTCATTGAGAGAAAAGATCGGGTTTCAGGAGCTACAGCGGTAGTGTACTAGTGCCAAATCGCTAGTATATTGATTCTTTCATTTCGAATTCCGTGCTCCCAACATTCAATTCATGGGTTGTCATTGCCTTAAAGGGTGACGTGAGAGGCAAAGGGCACGACCAGCGGCAGGGGCCTACTTTTAGAGCAGCGGGCACGGGCTCGACGAGCCATGGACGTTTTTCGGCAGGCCGGCCCGGACGGCGTTTCCAATCTGAGTGCGCGCGACCTGGTCTACCATTTGCAGATTGTGGCGAAGACGGGGAAGTACAACACCAGCGACTCTCCGCTGCTGAAAGCGGTTTTCGCAGCGCTGCAGTGGCACCTGGAGCAGGAAAACGGCGTGTGGTCCCGCCAGCTCACGCAGCTGTGGTGGACCCTCGCGACCTCGAGTTTCACGAACCTCCTCTCCTTGGACGCGAATTTTTACGAGGCGCTCATCGGTGCTACGAACGCCCAGCTCCACGGCTTCCAGCACGACGCAATGGGGGTGGCGTTGGTTCTCTGGAGCGTGTCGAAACTCGTGGCGGAAGAAAAGAGTAGCGCTACTGGTTCAGGCGATTTCGGACTAGCACTGGACCGCGAGCGCGTCTGGACAGTGGTCCGCCCGATGTTGGATATCGTAATCAGCAGTAATGCCGCAGCAGCTGGGAAGGAGAAGGGCAAGGGCAAGAAGAAAAAGGGCAACTACAAGGGCGGCAAAGCTGAAGACGGGGGAAAAATGAACTTCCAGGACTGCGCAAACGCCCTGTCTGCATTGGGGAAGTTGCAGGACTACCTGGTTGTAACGAACGGGGACGGTTTTAGTAAGGGCGACGTGAAAAAAATCGGGGTAGCCGCAGCGCTGTATCTGGAGGCAGTCTTACGCGCACTCGAGATCCAAGACCCGCCTACAGACGCAGCTGAAAGCGGCAGCAACGGAGGCGGGGAAGCAGCTCCAACAAAAGGAGATGCCGTCGCGGGCAGCACCACCAGCAGAAAGGGCAAAGGCAAGGGAAGCAGCGCCAAAGGCTCGGCGGATGTTTCGACGATAAAGGCCGTTGAGGTCGCGTCCATTTTGCTCGCGGTGGTGACTCTTGGTCTCAGTTTGCAGCTGCCCCAAAAGGCGACGCTGCATCGAAGCTTAGGGCGAGTGTTGTCACTTGATAGCGTGGAGCTCTCGCAGCTGGCCATGATTGCCCAGGCTTGCGAGCGGGGCCGAGAATTGCTTTCGGTGGACGCAACTACCGTAGCCGCCTTGGGAAAATCGTTTCTGAAGGCTGTCCGGAAGGATGGTCAGAAGCACAAAACGTGCAACAAAAAACCGGGGTGGTCAATGAGCGTCTTTACCGCAGCTTTCGTGAAAATGACTGTACATTTTGGGTACGACAGTGGCCTTGTAGGGATTTGGACGGAGATTGTGGAAGCGCTCAAAAGCAAGCGTAATGCCTTTACGGAGCGGGACACGGCTGAAGTCGCGTGCTCAGTCGGCGGAGTGTGCTGCGCTAGCCGGAGCGACACGCAATTCCACCATAGCAGCATGGCTTTGTTACGCAACATGGCCGAAGAGTGGCTTGCGGAAGCCAGCCCCCCAGCGGGAGAACAGCAGGTTGAATACTTCCTCCGCACGCTTTCTGGGTTCGCGACTGCCACTTCGTCACATACAGGATGCCCCAATTCGAATTCCATCCAACTGGAGGCACCAGACGATGACGACGTCGCGGACGCGCAAGCACGTACAGGCAAGGGCTCCTCGGCGGAAGGAGGCGACGTGTCGGTGGAGTGCTTGCTCCCCGTCAACTCGTCCTCGACAATTTTTAACAAGCCTGGCGCTGTTCGAACATTGCTGAAGCGCTGTAGCGACGTTCTTGCTAGTCTGTCGGGGCCTCACAGTGACAAGAACAACATGATCGTCGCGCAGACGACGATCGTTGCTCGTCTGCTACGCACGTTCGCGACTTCGACCGAGCTGCGAGCAGAACTCACCACGCGCAAGGTCAGTTCTTTCCTGAAAACGATTGCAGCTACGTCGTCGGCGTCATCTGCGACGACAGGGACAGACTCAGACGAGAAAGGGCGGAAAGTAACGAAACAAGTACCGGCTGGGTCAGGATCAGGTGTTCTTGAAAAGAAAAAACATCACCAGAAGGGCAAACATTTCTTGGCGTCCGCGAGCTCCCTCCTGTATGCACTGGCAAAACTGACAAAAGCCGACGCACGCCATGCAAAGTGCCGCGCAGCCTTCGACCCGAAGCTCTTCGGAGCGATCGTTCGCGTGCTGAAGCTGATGGATGACGAATTAGAGAACGAGACTTCGACGGCACAAAGCGCCGGAGCTCTCTCATCAAGCGATGCTGCAACCGCGCTGTGGGGCCTGGGAACATTATCCCAGTACTACCCTCTAGAAGTTTGCGTCGCGTTCCCGAGGGGGTTCCGAACGCTGCTCGGCGCGGTGGTGGATAACAGTACTTGCACTGTTGAAAATGCACGAGACCACGAACAAGAAACGTCGGATCAACAGCACGGCGCAGCTCTCGCCAACAGTCTCTGGGGGCTTTCCGCACTTGCCCAGCAGGTCGTTGACTTCAGGAGCCAGAAACAGCAGATAGCAGGCCAGAACGAGGAGAGGTTCTTGCAGGACGAATTTTTCCAAGCTGCGTCGCATCTGCGCGATGATTTTTTCAAATCCGGCCACGAAGCGCTGAGTTCTTCCGGCCAGGTCGCGTACTGCATGTTCGCTCTAGCGAAATTGCAAGCGGTGGAGAACACAGCTTCTGGTGGTGGCAGTCCCCTTTCAGCGCCAACATTTCGAAAATTCATCGACAGCGCGAAGTTTCACACCGCACGCGAGGACTTCTTTACGGGCAAGTGTCCCGAGTCGGCGCTAGGCATGTTTCTTAGCGGCCTGGGCACGCTGCTAGCGACGTGGACGTCGCCGGTGTCGCAGGGAGACAGTGCGCAGGTCGTGGAAGGCGAAGCTGAAGAGCATGAGAATGCGAAATCTGCATTGCGCGAGAAAATCGTACCGAAACTGGCTGAGTTCGTGAACAGAACCGGCGGTGGTGGAAGTGGGATGAGTAGTTCAACTGGGACGAGCTCCTCGTCGTGGCAGTTTCTGGCACAGGTGCAGTATTTTTTGCACATCGTCGGCGGCTTCGGAACGACGGGCAGTTCATCTAAACTCCTTCAGCAGCATCTCCATGATCGGTATGCGAAAATCTCGACGGAGATGCGTCGTAACCTTCAGATCGAGAAAAGCCTAACCGTGCGCGCAATCGTCAATAAGTTCCAGGGTGACAAGCGATTCGCCGATCTTCTGCAATCGAGAAAACGATTCCTATTTGTCGACTGTGAGCGGACGCTGGAGGGGGCGCTAACAACGGTTGTGCAAGCTCTCGCGACGGCAGAACAGTGCCGAGCCCAGCATAAGAACCATTTGCAATTCGAATCTCTCTCGAGATATTCGAATCAACATGCGCCACGAGGCTCCGACAATGAATCTGCGTCGCTGGTGCGCTACAAGAAGAAGAAGTTTGAGGCATTGCGCGACGATCCTGCGCTGCGTTTCTTCGAGGAGTTCGCTTGGGTGGAAGACGGCGCTGCCCCCACCTTCCAGAAGATAGAAAGGCAAGACAAGCCTCTAGAGCCGGACGTGGTTTTCCTACAGGTGGACAGCAGTCGCGACGCCACACTCTTTCTTCTGCGGTTTCTGGAGGAGACAAGGTTGAAGGGAGTAACTGGCCCGGTCGACGTTTTTCTGCTCGGAAAAGAGCGGGACAGCATCTCCAGCTACGCTCAGCACTTTCGAGATCTGCAGGTAGCGCCGAGGACTGGTGGGAGTACTGCACAGACGAACAGCGCCTTTTCCGTTTGTTGGGAGCTCAGGGGGGAGCATTCCTGCAGCGATCCCTTTGTTCCATCGTCAACAGGTCCGGCAGCAGCTGCAGCACCAGCAGACTCCGCCCCACACAGCTCTTCACCACGGCCCGCCGTCAAAATAATCCACGCGAGGCACCACCGGCAGGAGGCGGAAAAAAGCCTAGCAGATGAAGTGGTCAGTACCGCTGGAACTACTGCTCAGACCGCTCATTGCAGCGAGCCGGCCGCTGCTTGTTCCTGGACGAAAGACTTTCAGCTTTGTCTCGACATCCCGGCCTCGATCAGCGACAGGGCAGTTGCTGAACAAGATGGCGACACCAGGCAGCGCAAGTGGCGCATTTATCCCGGCCTTTTCGCGGGCGGTGGCGTCGATGTCATGACGAGGTTTTTGCTGGATGCGTTGCGGAAAAGGGTTGATCTTCTAGCGGAGTTCGTTGCGAAGACCAAGACGCGAGATGCGGCGCCTGGCGGAGGACGAGATGTAGCACAAGGACAAGAGACGCAAAGTGGTTCCTTCCGGATACTCGATTTTTGTGCGGGATCGGGAGTGCTTGCGCGCGGTTTGTCTGAACTTTTGGCTCCGGCCGAAGTCGAGATCGACGTTCTGGACAACGATGTTCTGGCTCTGCTGGCTGCGAAAAAGAACCTGAAAAAGCACGCAAACACCTTTTTTTTGTCAGACAGTTGGAGAACGGTGGAAGCATCGGCGACGTCGCCGAGGGCCTACGACCTGATCGTGTCTAACCCGCCGGTGCATAGCGGTCACGCGGACTGCTTCGAGGTCGTAGAGGAGCTGTTGCGCGCGCTGGGTGCAGCTACAGCCGGCGCTGGCGCAGAAGAGCGGAACGATTCGAATTCGTGCTCGTTGTTGAAGCCCGGTGGGGAACTCTGGCTGGTCGCACAGAGCCACATTCCGGTTGGCAGCATGATTCCTCGCCAGCACAGCGACACCGTCTCCCCCGTCGTCCACCTGTATACGAACGGCCGCTTCTCCGTTTGGCGAATCAGAAAAGCACCGCTGAAGCTGATGGAAGCAGGTGACGAAACTTTGGCGGGCAAGAAAAGAAAAAAGAAACAGAAATCGTGTTGTTCGCGAATAGGAATAGAGAGAAATGCAAATGTGGGCGAATGCCCACCGCCCACAGCAAAACGACAAAAGACCACATAGCGCGAGCCGCAGCCGAACGAGATCGAGAATGAGGATGGCCCTTGCGCCGGTCCTCGAGGCGAGCCCATGCGTCGCGTGCATTTTGGTTTTCTCGCTGCCGTCACGGGAACTTAAACAAAGCCAAATAAAACGTAACCGGACCGCAACCGAATGGCATGCTAAGTCAAGTGATTTGAACGACCTCGCTGAAATTGATACAGCTACGATAACGATTGCGCTGAACGTGAACATACGTACAACGGTGCAGCTGCGGCTCTAGCTTGAGCTCTCCTCGCACTGCCGCGTGTCGCACCCTGCGATGTCGAGCAGCCCGTCTGCTACAGAGTCACGCTTCTTGATCTTCTTGTTCTCCACCCTCTCCTGATTCATATACTAGTCGGTGATCGGTCGCACTCGCAGGTTTGGTATTTTCCACGATGGTGATGATCGTGATGCTGATGTTCCAAAATTATTGACGATCCCAATAGCGACTTAGAAAATGATCTCAAAACCATGATCGAGAAAAACAAATCGCGCAGCGGCGCTGATCACGACTTCTCTACCGCTTCGCTGAGCCGATTGGTTTTGGCCCTCGGTCGTTTAGGATTTTTATGACTTGATTATTGACTCCTGGCTGAATAATATTAATAGCGCGGTGCCCGTGCCGGTGGCCATCAACGCGCCGTTCGTGATGTTTTCCTCGTCATTCTATTGACGCAACATTTATTTTATGACCTAAAAATCGTCCAGTTCTCATTTGCATGCTTTATAGCACTGCTACATCAGCTTTTATTAAATTTAACTACACGCACCTTCGCGACAGTGTCTGCTCTGCTGGATCGCCAGATTGACAACAGAAAAAAAACTTTAAGTCTACTCTGAAAAAACACAACATTGACTCGTAATATAATTGATTGCTATTCTTTCTGCCCCAGACCAGAGCCACGAACTACAAGATGCTTTTCCAATCGGTGCCGTGCGTGGGAACGGGATCCCCATCCCGAGCCTTTCGCTTTCGCCTCCTGGTGCTTTCCCTATCATGTGCCTTCTTTGCTTCCGACCTCGGTTGGGCGGTGAAGGTTTTTCCGAAGCCTCATTCTGAGCGTAAGGCCATTGCTAAGCCGGAGTCGACAAGCCCGAAAGTTTCCAAATCTAATCCGCAACGTGGCAGCCGTAGCGCGACTTCAGACACGACCGCAACTACCTTACCGGAGTCCGCCTCCCCCTCCGCCAGCCTAAGTAGTCGCCCGAATACTCCGCCGCCGGACGTGGCTGCCTCGAGCTCCGGAGGTGGTGCAGCGTCACCTGGTGAAGTGAGGCAGCTGTTTTTCTACCGTACCAGCTTGGACCGGTCGACTAACGCACAAGTTTTGTTGGAGCCCCTCAAGATGAAGAGTGCATCGACTGACAGCACAGGTGGAGGGGCGGGCGCAGCAAAACCTACTGGGGATCAAGATCAGCAAGGGAAGAACAACATGAAGAAGCACCTGTACTTACAGCCGAAGCGTGGGCGAAAAGAAATATTCGGAAGCCGCTACGACCAGGAGGTGCGCTACATATGGCGCCGAGTGAAACCAAAAGCGAAGGCGCTGGCGGGCTTCGAGCTTTTCTTTTTGGTGAGCATCCTCCGCAACCATAAATACGGTGTGCTCTTCAAAAATGCCGAGCTAGACGAAGGCTTATTTGATGCGCTGCAGCTGCATCTAGCAGACGCGGCGGGCAAGGGCAAGAACGAGGAAGATGCAGATATGGACATCGAACAGCCGGAGCAGCAAGAAGAGGTCGGTATGGAATCCGATCCCTCAGACGATGATGCCCGCGCACCTATGCATGTCGCAGCGGAGCGCGTCCTGCAAACGCTTGACGTCGTTCATCGGGGCGCGGGTACTAGAAAGGGCGGTGCCCGTGGGAAGCGTCGCTACGAGCTGCTTCGCGGAGTGCGGAAGGCATTCGGGGGGGAATTGAACTTTGTCGAGGACAACTCGGAGGTTGCGTCGCTGGACACGGACTCAGTACCGGCAAGTGGGACGATCGGCAAGTGGGACGATCAGAGGTGGTTCCGCGAAGTCGTTCAGCGAGTCGGATTGCAAACTGCTGAGTGGGATGCGATGGAGGGTGGTTCGACCGGTTCCTCGATCTTGGTGGAGACCGATCCAGAGTTTCAGGCTTTGGCGCAGACCAACAAAGTAGTCGTGCTGAAGGGCGCGCCGGGGACGGGCAAAACCGTGCAGCTGATTCTGGAGGCAAAAAGGGAGTCTGATGGGGCGGCCGGCGGGGAGGGCGACACGAACTCGAACAGGCCGGCGGCGTACGTGGCGAACAACCCGGCTCTGATCGATGAGGTGCGCAAGCAGATAGGTCACCAGCGGGAGGAATTTGTGGATTTCGTCGACAGCCAAAGACTCCTGCCCTGGCTGTACAGAAAGCATCACTATATCGGACCAAACAAATCGCAACTGATCACCTCGGTGTACGAGGCAAACCGGAACGGCGCGTTTGAAAATATGCTTATCGCCGATCCTACGTTAGAGCAAAAGTGCCAGATTGCAAAAACGCGCGACGACATACTTCAAATGCGTACCGCTGCAGCTGCGGCGCAAGCCAAAGCGGGCGGAGCAAAGAAAAAGTCGCCGAAAGCATCGTCCACGGGTCGGAGCGACACGGACGAAATGCAAACTACCGCAGACACGCATCCTATATGGAAGCACTTCGGGGACACTTGGGGCGTGCATCCGGGGGTCTACGACGTTTTTCGGTTCTTTGCAGCCCTGTGTCAGTCCTTTGAGGACGGAGCGGCCGAAACTGATGACGCGTGTCGGAACACGCTACGACACAACGCCCACCGCAGTACGAATCAATTCATGCGGGACGTCGTCCGATCCACACAACACGCCTGGGAGAAAGTTTACGGACGAAAAGGAGCTGAGAATGGGATGAAGAATTATGTTGCGCGACAGGCGCCAGGGCCGGTCGGGACAACACTGAGCCCGCTGCTTGAACCGTGGTTCGACTGCTTCCTGGCCTTTCGCACCGAGGTCCAGACTCGGGCCTATAACCAAGCAGAGGTTGATGAGATCTCGACCGAT
>RXOD01003888.1:0-39621 GCA_005223375.1 Amoebophrya sp. AT5.2 | reverse complement strand
AATCGAGTTGGGACACAGCATAGTATGGGAGAAGGCTTCTGCTCGGGGTCCGAATTAAGGCCCCAGCCCGACGCAGCTCCGGACACAGCTAGCCACAAGACTAGGAGCGCAACCCCCCGCCCGAACTCCTGGGAAAGTGGGACAGGGACAAATTTCTTCTGCATAGCCGCGGGAGGCAGCACACCATGATGTCCAGAGGCAGGTTAGCAACATCAGGATGTGCTGGCTCCTCAGGCGCTGCCGCCGCTCCACCCCATTTCACTACAGCTGCGTACTAACCTAATAGTATAAGTAGCCGATGACGTGCCAGTGCCACAACACTTTCTTTTTAAAATATAACCCAAAGGCCAACGGCGCAAAACTTCAACTCCACCTTCGACTTACTTTGATCAAAGTTATGAATCATGCGCCTCACAACTATGCATTTTCGGGAGACTTAGACGAAGAACGAACTTGCGAATGCGAAGAAAAAATCAAGAACTTGAAACGAAACCACTCCACAGCTTCTTCAATGCGCTGAGCCGAAGTTTTCGCAACGAGGGCTTTTTTTATCTGTACCGCGGCTGCGGAGTACCTCTGACAAGCTTGCTGTTGAAGCGGCCAATCGAGTTCGCAGTGTACGAATCCTTGAACGAATCACGTCCCGGCAGCTACTTCACAAACGGCGCCTCGGCGGCGCTGGTGGGCTGCGCGCTCGGCTGCCCCTTCAACATCGTGAAGATACGCGTGCAGAACTCCGCCAGCACCACTGTATTGATAATTCTTGTGTTTCCGATTCCGCCCGAAGTAGAAGCAAGGTCAAGTCTTCAATGAATGAGAGTGAGTGAGAATTCCGATGCTTCCTTTCTTGATGGTTTCGACTTTTCTCACCATCGGTCGACAGGTTCGCGAGGCCCTCCGGGCAGTGTACAGGGAGGCACCTTTCGGGGCCGGTTTTTTCCGCGGATTGTCGCTCCAGGTCGGGTTTGGCGTCCCTTCGGCGAGCATGTATCTCGGCTTGTATGGCAAGTTTCGGGAGGCCCTGCTCGTCGAAAACGACGGCCTGGTGCTGTCGAAAGGAAGCGCGGGCGGGTTGGCGGGCGTCGCTTCCTCAATGATCATGTGGAGTGTGCTCATGCCGATTGACACCCTTCGCACCAAGGTCCAGTCCGCAACCTCGTCCGGAGGTACTGCGACGTCTACATCCGCCTCTGCAGCTCCAGGAGCAGGAGCAGCAACAGCATCGTCAGCGAGCGCAGCATCAGAATCAGTTTCAGGAACAGGAGCGTCGCTGCCAGTCAACAACAAGGTAAAAGTTCTTGCCACCGAGATGAAGCCGAAATCGGCGTCGCTCTCAATATCGGAGGCGGCGAGACTGATCTACGCAGAGAGGGGCGCGCGCGGCTTCTGGTCAGGTCTTCTTCCGATGTATCTGAGGGCGCTTGCAATAACCGCGCCAGCCATGTTCGCCTACGAAACGACGCGGGCATGGGTGAACGGATGAGGCGTGGTGGCGTGATCATTCCTCAACAGCGGCTGACGCGTCAGCTTCGAGTGCACGTCAACTACCTAGCATTGCTCATGCTGGACTCAGGACTCTAGCATCTTCTGCGCTCTAGCAGCTAGAGCGCAACTTCATTCCAGTTTTTCCAATCAGAATCGACAGCAGGGAGCCCGCTCGTTACACGGCTAAAAGGCAAATAGAAAGACGCAGGCCGCAACCGCGAGTTCCTACGAGAACGAAACCGCTTCTCGCTGTTCCAGAGAGGACAGCACAGCATGACCCTCCCTTCGCAGGGGGAAGACTTCTCCGTCGTTCCGTTTATACGAGTCGTGCCAATGATGTTTCTGGTGGAATTTCTGGAACTGGGAGATCCTCTGCCTCGTGTGTTGCAATTTCAAATTTCACTTGACGTCGTCGTCGAAGTGGACCACTTAGAGCAACAAATACAAACGATCACCGTCAGGATCTTCATGTATACTTACCTTTTATCACGACGAAGCACAACATCTACCTGACTCCGCTTCCATAGACATAGTAGTTACGCGCGCTTCGTATTCGTTGTGCTTCGTGTACCTGCACTCGCTCAAGCTGAGTTCGTGAAGGAGGTACTGCTCCTTACTTCTACACTAACCTGACGAGATGGAGATTGATGGAAATGACAGAGTCGACCGTGACCATGACCTTGTGATAGCCGCTCCCTCCCTCGCCGCTTGTCTAGGGCGGGGCTGCTGCTGCGCCGGCAGATGCCAAGTCATCTATGTATACCAGGTCCTTTCTTTTCTTGTGTACAATGAATTTTCATCTACTAGTACTACACAACAGGAACAGATAGCGAAGGCGAACGAGTAAAATGGAAGTGAGCCAGCAGCAGGCGCAGCTCGAGCAGCGGGTGCTGCACAGGGTCGAGGCGCTCGAAACCTGGGCCAAGGACGTCCTCACCGACAATGCTGTGTCTCGCGGCAAAGTTTGGGAGGAAATCAAGAAGCAGCTCCATACTTCCTCCTCCGGAACGAAATCCCAGGATGTTTTACTGGCTTTGCGGCGCCCCCGAAACGCAGCTCCGCAGCTCGGCATTGGCGGTCGCGGTGCCGGGCAGGCCACCGCCTCGGTGATGCTTTACGGGGGCAGCAACGGGGAAACAAACGGCTTTCACCTGCTGAAGTCGATTCTAACCAGCCTGAAGAACGACCTGGAGAACACAAAAAGAAAGACATTTCGGAGCGAGGGGGTGGAACTGTTCGGGATTCTCGTGAAGAAGTTGTTTGAGGGCGCTGACCAGCTCGCGGAAGCCGGGCGGAGACCGGTGGTGGATGCCGGGGGGCTCGCGAGCCCGAGCAAGAACCGGACACAAGATCGGCGGGAGGAACTCGCGAACGCGAGAAGAGCTCCTCCTTCCGTTCTTCCGGCCGCCGTCATCGAGAAAGAAGTGCTGAAGCACCTTGGGGACGGAAGTAGCTCAACAGACGCGGTTGTCGCCAAATACTTGCACGCCTGCCACAGTGCTGGTCGTGGGGGAAATCCTGCCGGCAACAATTATACCGGGAGCCACTTCCTCTTGAGAAACACAATCGGAACCGAAGCTCAGGTCTACGAGCTGTTCAGTATTCTCTCCGACGAGACCATTCCGGCCTTCACGAAGGAACGCGCAAACATCACGCTGGATTTCTCGCAGCAAGCGGGCCCACTGCTAACCGGAATCGCGAAACTTACGACCTTGCTCTTTTTTTTGCCGCAGCCCGGAGAAACAGCTGCCTCCTCCTCGCCGTCAGAAGGGGATTTTCCGTATGCCGCCTTTTCCGACATCCTCATTCGGCTTTTGAAGGCCTTCCACGAGCAGCCGCGGGACATGTCTCGAGCGCGGCAGGCGCAGCTGAAAGCGAACGCGAATTTTCTACCGGGAGCGACACATCAACTCAACAGCAGCAGTAACAGTAACAGTAAGAGTGAAAAGGCGCTGAAGTGCGAACAGGTGCAAGTTATTTCGGCCAATTTGATCAAGTACTACCCCGGCGAGTTTTCCCCTCAAACCGTGCGGAATTTGATTCTGTATCCGTGGTTTCGACAGTCCCGGGAGGCGTTCACAATGCTGCTTCTGCGGTACCCCTACACCTTCCGGCTGCTGGTGGACACGCAAAACGAAACGGCACTGACGTCCCCGATTGAGTATGCGACGAAGCACCTCCTCGAGCACGACGGCATGGTGAAGTTGACCATGCGAGTCGACGAGCAGGCGAAGCTACTGCGACTCTGCTGCGTCTTGGTTGCGATGGAGGCGCATCAACGATACGAGAGGCCGAGCGGACGCTCTGCGGGAGGGGACATGATGCTATCGTGGCAGTCTTCGTCGAGAACCCGGCACAAGATCGATGCGTTGCGACGACAACTGGTGCAGCGAACGGACAAAAGTCCGGACCTGGTCATGGCGGTTCTCTTCGTGGATTGGCTGTTTCCGCCGAAGCCGCCTCCAGCAACCTCAGCCTCGGGTCCGGCAGGAAACGCACATGTTGGTGGGTCGTTTGTGCAGGGAAGCAAGGTGAAGATGCTCGAGAATGAGTCCCAGCATGACGGCGCGTCGCAAAAATCGAATGGCCTCAACCTCGGCCTCCGTGACGGGGTGTGGACGAAGACGAGGTCGTCGCAGGTAGCCTGTTCCCAGCAGGGGAGTTGTGAAGGGCGCGCTCCAGACTACAACGACCTGCTGTCGCTCCCTCCTGGCCACCGGCTGGCGGCCGATTTGCGAGTGAAGGAGAACTTCCTCAAAAGCATCCCGATGGCAGTTGTGGAAAATTTGTTGGTTCACGATCCTGATTTTTTTTCAGAGGAGATGGCGTACAACTTCCTCTACAAGAGCTGCGTACCCCGCGATCAGGCCGCGAATGTAGTCGTGATGCGAGCGTTAGGTGGTGCATTACAGGCCGGGGCCGGGGGCGATCGTCGCAAGAACAGTCAGCTTCTTAACGCTGCCGCCTCGGCACCGTCATTCATGGATATGATGCTATGCAATAAGCCGCACACGCCCGGAGCGGGGAACAAATCAAGCGCCGGAGGAGCAGAAGAGGACGACAGCATCCTTCTTCCGATCGAGAAAAGGATGCGCCGCCTGCAGTCGTTTACGAACGTAGATTTCTACACCGAGCAGCTAGTCGAGTCGGACGTGCAGCCGGGAGCGGGACCGGCAGCAGGGGAGAGTATGCCCATGCCGCCAAGCTGTGGCGCAAGGACGCCGCCCCGTCGCCTCTGGTGGCGAGGGGACGCGTTCTGGGGACGCCTCGTGGAAATTGTCAGGGCACCGTTGAAGCATGGTGGAACTCTTTCTGCGTCGCACATTCGAAAGTCGGGCGCGTTACTTCGGTACTTGCGCGAGAACGCCGACTCCATACTATCCGGCCGTGGAGGTGGTGGAAGGTCACGTGGAGGAGCGAGCTCTGGTACTGGTACGGGGTCTGAGTCAGAATCCTCCGTCTCGACGAACGACGACAAGCACGTCCTGCCGATCGCGAAATTCTTGCTACTCGCTCGGCACTTCGTTTCCGAGGACCAGTTCCTTCTGTCGCGGGTGCGGCGGTTCTTTTTCACGACGCCGGCGGAACAGCTGCATGACGAGTACTTCCTGTTCTTCGAGGAATTCGCAGCGTGCGGCCCGACTGCTGTAGGAAATGGCACAATTAGCGAGGAAGCGCATCAGTACTACGGGAATCGAAATGACAACGCTGCTCTCATGGGAGCTCCAACCCCGAACGAAGCAAGGAGAGAGCGGGGGAAGGGGAAGGCCGTCATGTCGACTGGACAGCTATCGAAGCTCTGCTTACTGGATTGCGACGAAGTCATGCGCTACTTCCATCGCGCGGTCGCGAGTCGGGACCGCTGCTCCCCGTTGATCATGCGCCTGTACGCCCTGGCAGCGGCAAAGCGCGTGAAAGTGTTGTCTGCAGGAGAAAAAACTTTCCCCAACAACCTCCCAAATTCGTCTTCGCCGAGCCTGCGAGTGGAGTTTGCGAGTGATGAAAGCGGCATCGGCACTGCTGCTGACGAAAGAAGACGCGTGCAGAGCCTCATGATGCAAGCGCTATACCCGCAGCCGGCCGGCCCCGTCGCAGCACCCATCACGGCCAACGCTTTCTCTTTGTATCCCTACAAAAAGAAACACTTTCTTCTTCCACTTGCGTTCGCAATCCTGCGACCAACTGCTGCTGCGGCGGGAGGTGCGGCAGGTGGCAGTGCCGTGAACAAAATGACGCTATCGCCAACATCAAGCGTCTCAACCTCGCCCGCGGCTGCCCACCTCTGGGCACCATTTCTTGGCCTCATTACCCACTTTCTAAAGATGGAAGCACGCCACCATTCCCGTGGGTGCCAGCACCAGCTCTTTGAGAACTGCGAGGACGAAGACTACGTCTCACTCCTCGAAAGGAAGAAGATCCAGCTGGAGAAGCCGACGCTTTTCGTATCAAGAAATCTCGGCGAAGCTGGGGATCAAGATCAACATGGCATGGACCTTGACGCAGAGGAGTTTTTAAGCGCGATGCAAACACCGGCAGCGGAGCTTCATTTACACTTCAACAGCGCCGGAATGGACGATGGAAGCCTCGCGAGAGCAGGAGATCCCTTTGGAAGCAGTCGCGGAGGCACCTCCCGCGCAGGCAACGACAACGAGCGGGCGAAGCTTCTATCTCAAATCCGGCTCAGCAGCATCAAGAGCAAAAATGCAAATGCATCTGCCTGCCCCACGGGTGTCCGCCATGCGGCGTCAAAGAAGCGAAATTTCGGTGCCGAGTTTTTCGGAGAAGGAAGTGTGAGCTGCTTTGGACAGAAGCAGAACATAAACAACAAAAGACGGGCAAGCAGCGCGGAGACGCCAACGCGTAGAGGTGCTGGCGCCCAAACCGACTATGTTGAGGATTCTGAATATGCGACGACTGTCAATATCGACGTCCCCACGGTGTCGCAGTTGCTCGCGGATAGCAAGGGCGCGCTGCTTGAGTGGGCCCAAGCCATGCAGCTGGCTTTTATCACGACCGGTGACGTCGGAGAGGACGTAGTCGCATTTGCAAACTCGCAGCGGGGTGGACAGCCTGCCGGCGCATCAAATTCGTCAGGCGCACGAGCAGGAGCAGGCGTGGCGGATCTGGATACCAACTTGCACGACGATCTTGAGTTCGCGAACGGTGACCAGCATGAGACAACTTCGGCTTCGAGCAAACGTCGGGCAGGCGGGGTGAGGGCTAAACAGCGCAGCAAAAACAAAAATGACCAGTCCCACCAGTCCCTCGGCCTTGCGCTCGACGAAGACGACGACTTGATGGGGGATTCTCCACCGCCCGGAGCAGGTGGCGGGCTCTTCTCCGAGGCGGGCGGCGGTGGCGGCCTGTCGAGTCAAGGAGGCCTTGGGCAGCACCACCACTATCAGCCGAGGGGCTGCGATATCGACGACTTTCCGCAACTCATCAATCAGGCGGGAACTAGTGCAGCAGGCGACGGTGCCGGTGCTGGGTTGATTCGTCTCGATGCGGCGAACATGCCTGCGTTTTTGACTTTCTGCGAGTTTGTGCTCACTGTGGATCTCGCGATGGACGTCTTCACCAGAAAACTTCTAAGATCCGGCACTAGTTCTTTCAGCCACGACACCTCCGCCGTCCCCGTCTTCAACATGAACGCGGACCCCACGCTCCAGGTGGACGAGTGGCGCGACCTCTGCAAAATCGTGCTAGACGAGTTCGTGATGCCCATTCTGAAGGGCGGCCACGGTCACGACGAAAGCGGTTTGGGAGGAGAACACAGCAGGAATGGAGGAAATAGCTGTCACCACTTGCATCAGGAATTGCGCGTGCAAGCGAGCACGCGGCTAATGCCGCTGGTAATGAGAATCCAGGCGCGGGACAGCGAGGAAGGTACGGCCGAGAAAAGAGGCAACCAAATCGTGTCGGGGGAAGAACCGCCACCGCTGCCGCTCGACGAGCAGATTGTGACCGTACTTCCCTGGCCCGTGTGTTCCGTTGAGGAAGAAGGCACGGAGAAGAAGGCGGGCGCTATCTGGCAGGATCGGTCCAACCCCTTGATCTGGACGGTGCTACTGCAGCTGATTTTGCACTCGAGCACGAAGACGAACATGGCCCAGCGGCTGCGGTATCTGGCCGCCGCTTTGATCGTCGCCGAGGAGTTCCAGCAGTGGAGCCGGTTTTACGAGCTTTGCGCCCAGGTTACGGACGCCGTGGGGGAGGGCTGGCTTGACGCGCGCTATGTGATCGAGCTCTATACCTACTGGCACGCGGTGAGTGTCGACCGCAAGGGGTTTCCGTTCGAGGAAGTCTTCAGCATTTGCGGCACCAAAACTACGGATAGTTCTTGTCCTCGCGGTAGACCGGATCTGGAGATGTATGTAGCGAAGTACCTCTGTCTTTACAACGACCCTAACATCGTCGGGAAGTCGCTGCTTGAGTTGCGAGCGGATGCGGACATGATGTTGAATACGGTCGGGCTGGAACAAGAACAAGACACCGCCGTGACACGCGAGACCCTGCAGCGCCGGCGGCTGGTGGAGCGTGTCGCAGTGCTCTCCTGCGGTCGCCGGGTTGAGGAGGTCTTTCAAGGATTGCTGGCGGGTGGCTGGGCAGCGACAGGCAAAGTGCGTGTGGGCGGCTCTCCGACCGCCGGTAGCTCCTCCTCGTCAGCAGGACCGTCGCTCTTGCAGCATTCTCTGGGCGCCCCATTCGAACAGAGTTTCTCATCTTTATCTTCGTCGATGGCTGCCGCGAAAAACCAAGAACTTCTGAAACGGCAGCTGAAGAAGCCTCCACCGTTTTCCGCAGAGGAGCTACTCGGGCGATACATTGCTGCAGCGCTGTCGGTGGTGACGCCGCTCGGCTTCGGGAAAGAGTTGCGCGGGCTCCAGCCGCCGCTCATTGCGCGCAAGGACGAGGGAGGACAGCGCGAGACATCTTCAAAGGTCGACCTGCTTCGAAAACGGTGCGACAATTTCTTTGGATCGCTCAGAGAGGGGCAAGGACAGTCTTTGTACGTGAAACACGTTCTCAACCAGTTCGACCCTATCGCAGTGCGACCCTTTTTCTGGGCGTGGTACTTCAAATTGAAGCTCTTCTGCCAGCGCTCCCCTGGCGATCTCGATGAAATACCGCCTGTGTCCTGCGTATTCGTTGGTGAAGAATCTTCGGGTGAAGCTGAAGAGAAGGCTGGAGGTGAGGAAAACGATGAAGGGAAGCAGAACGCAAGCGAGAATTTGCAGTCGAGCGCGGCCTTCGGTGGAGGCGCTGTTTCCTCGAAGCGACGCCTGAGCAGCCCAGTTCGAGGGCTGGCCGCGAAGGCTCAGGCGAAGAAGCGCAAGAAATGCGGTGACGGAGTTGGTGGAGTTTCAGCGGGGGGCGGAGACGGTGGAGGAGCAGAAGGCGTGGGAAACCACGACACACCCAGAAAGCACCTGCCGCCGGGGACGCGTCCAGACGAGGCCCTGGTCGCACACGATTTCATCGCGGTGTTGCCCTTCGTGCTGCAGCTTCTCCAGACTCCCCAGGCACTCGGGCAAGACGACAGAAGCGTGGCGGTGAAGACTGCGAAGCAGAAGTTCGCCCCACTTCTGATCAGTAACCACGCAAAGCGCGAGGACGTCGCCACCTGGCGGCAGATGCTGCTCACGGACTTCCGCCTTCTCGTCGAGTTGCTGGAGCCGGTGTTCATGTCGCCGAAACTGCCGCTGTACAGCGACCACGCGAGGCTGGTGGACCGGTGCTGTGGGTTGCTGACGAAAACCGTTGTGAGAACGGAGGAGCCGGCCATGCGGGCCCTGGTGGGGATGCTGTACCGAACGGATTTACTGCGCGGAGGGACGAGTGGGTGTGCTGGGGTAGAAGGGGGGAGAAAACTCAAGAAGATGCTTCCGAGTCTGCACGCGATCATCCGCGACAAGCCGGAGGCCTTCCTGCAGCCGACCGGGATCTGCCTGCGAAATCCGACCAAGGTCGCGAACCTGACGATGGAGACCGCGCAGGCGGCGCAGCGGCAGCTCGCAAACTACGTGCAGAGAGCAGACCTAAACGGGGCCACTGGTGTGACCGCGTCCGCGCAATGGGCCCTGCTGCGCCGTTTCCGGGACACGCTGCCGCACGCAGGGAAAGTGCTCGAGAGCATGCAACTTTCCGACCCGTCGACAGACACGTTCTGGCAGTACACAAGCGTGTTGGGCCTGTGTGCCGCGAACGCGGGCGACTACGACTACTGCAAATACCTGCCCGAATCTGGGGGGACGGCGAAATCGCTGCTGCCGCACCTGGGGGAGGGGTGGTATTTCACGGATGTTGGCGCGGGGGGAGGCGGGAGTGGGGATCTCAGAGATGATAAAAAAGTAGAAGCTCCGAAGCGAGAGCGGGAAGGACTGAAAGGCGAATTGCATCAAGATTCCGATCAACCTAGCGGCAAACGGCGCAAGCTGTCACTGGACCAGTTCGGAAACACAATGAGTCAGAGCGTGAATGTGGTCGATCCAGTGCAGCAGGGGCTTTTAAACCTATCACACCAGTCAAGCGCCTCGTCTGGCTCTGGCGTGGCCGGCGCTAAGGAAAACGGAACAAGGCGCAGGAGCACCAGAGACGAGGGGTCGGATCCTCAGGCCCAAGCTGGACCTGGAATAGAGACCGAAAAAGATGAAGCCGATGTTAGTGTGACGGTGGCGAATTTTACGCGACCGTCTTGCCGCACTCTGCTCGAGTATGCAAGGCGCGAGGGGAACGTCAACTTTCTGCGATTCGTGGAAGACGCAGATTGGACGGGCCTTGTCGTGGGAGGAAAAGCGAAAGAGGATTGTGGCGGAGTTCATGACGACGACTCGGGCAGCACGGGAACTCGATCCTACCTCGATTTCCTCACGGGTGACTGGACTGACGCTAACACTCGCGTTCGATCTGGAGAACACGACAATGGCGTCGACGTGGGTCCTCGTGATACGGCGGGCAATTTCGCAGGTTCGAATCTGGAGGACGCTCTTTGGGATCCGGCCTTCTTGCTATCGCTCGACATCACGATGAAGGAGCTAGGGATGAACTATCGCGAGCGTCTAGATATCGGAAGTCCTTATCCTCCGGCCGCGCATCCGCACGGCGGCGGCCCTGGCAGCTTCGGCGCCCTCGATGGCAGCGCGTTGGGCCGCCGCCGGATTTTGATCTTCGCCGTGCTCCGTCTCCAGCAGCTGATCGCGCACCCAAACCGGACGCTGAGGCTGTTGTCAATGCAAATCATGAGCCAGCTGCAGGCGGCGGCGGGACCTGGGGCGGATGCAGCCGGTGTCGGTGAAGACGATGGCGCGGGTGATGTGAGAAAAGAGACCGCTGCTGGCGTCGACGCCGCAGCCACGGCCGCAAAGCAAGCGACGCGTACGTTCCCCAGTGCTTTCGCGGAAGTAGAACTCTACCTGAACGAAACGCTATTGCGAAACACACGAAGCGACCCCCTCCTGGTCGTGGGAGGAGGTTCTGCCGCGGATCATGACCCAGGCCTTCCCGTGACGCCCTATCTACACGCGCTGGCGCAATGGGTGCCCGAAGAAAGGGCTCTCGTACAGAAGGCGGCCGAAGCGCTAGTGTCCTCGACAGTTGCGCCCGTTTTCGAAGAACAAGCGGCAGCGGGAAGCGCAGCAGCTGCAACAAGCGCCGCGGAAGAGGCCGCGAAAGTGGCGCTGGAAAAGAGCGGAGAACGTTTGGAGAGCTTTTTAGTGCCGGAGGAAATGAAAATTGAAAAGCTGCCTGCCTCCAGTATTCTGTCTGGCGAGACACCTACCGACGGCCAAAGCGCATCAAGCCAAAAAAAGCAGCACCGCGTTACGGTGGTCTGCAAGTTTCTCGACCGCCGGACGGTCGCGCCGGTATGGCGAAAGTCGATTCCAAGTTTGTTTGCGAACGATTTTTCCATTGGCACTGCAGTGGAGGGCGTCGTCCGGGCAGCCGGCGTGGGGGATTTTTTTTCGAAAACGCCGGAGTTTGCCGTTGCAAATCAATCAACTCCAACATCTACTTGTTCGTTCGAAGCGAGATGCATCGGCGTGGTTTTGCAGCGCCACCACATGCTCGAGGATGGCGAGACCGATTCTGCCAAGAACGGGGGCGCGGGAGATCAGCAGGTAAAACAAGCAGACGCCGCCGGTGGATCCGCGCATGACAAGACAGGTCCCACACCTGGCACGGCGGCCTCCGGCTCTGCTCCGATGGATCTTGGCAGCAATCCCCACCCGAATAACCAGAACCCAACCGCCTCGGGCAGTTTCGAGCCGTCGATCCGTGGCGGGAGTAGCGACAACAGCCTGAACCTGAATGACCTACAAAGGTTGTGGGGTGGTCGACCACGTGGGTTTGATGACGGCTTGTTCGATTCCGCTGCGTGTAGCTCCTCGTACGAGCGAGACTCCCACTGGACCCAGTGGTCGAACTCGGCGAGCGACTTTTCGTACCTACCAGGGCCGTTGGCCGGAGCCAGCACCAAGAAGACGGCCGCGCGCAACGAACCCGGCTTGTTGTCCATGTGGCTTGACTTTCTGCACCCGCAGTTTCTCCGCGCGATCGGCTTCCGCTTCGACACTTTTCTCCAGCTGTTCGTGTGCAGCGCCCTGAAAGCCATCGGGAAAGAGAGCCTGCCGGCGAACGAGGAGGTGGTCCGCGACAACTACATGGGCATCGCCCGGCCGGGACCACGCGTGGACGTACTTTCGGGGGCGAGCGAGTGCGCGTTACTGGCGCTGCACGACGTCGTGTTCGCCCGGGCGGCTTTCTCGTACGTGTTTGCCAGCTGCGGGCACGCGTGGAACGCTATTTTGAAGCGGCTGACTGAGCTCGCAAAGGCGAGCAGAAGTTTTAACGCAGGAGGTCGTGTCTCGGCATCCGGAGCAGACGGCGGGCCGAGGACCGCCCGTACTGCACGAACTACTCCATCTCCAACTGTTACTGTTGTCCATCCCCCAGCCGCAGAGGATTTTGGGCCTCAGCTGTCGCACTTCAGCACTGCGCTCACGAACCTCGTGCTCCTCTCTGTGAAGCGCGTCCGCCAGATGGCGAGCAAGATCGACAACCGCGAGAAGCCCGAGGACGAGCCCGACAGCGTCACGGCTCTGCTCGACTCGCCCTGGTTCTTCAACTTTCTCTCCTCCACCACACCCAACAACTTCGAGAGTGGCGGCCGCCAGGGCAACTTCCTCGACTATTTGAGTTTGGCGGAACTGTGTCTGTTCGTGGACGACGCGGCCACCGCGCACTGGTACCTTGAGTTCGAGCTGCAAGTGCTCACGCGGAAGCGGCAGCTGAACGCCGCCTTCGTCGGCGTGAAGAAGTACACGGTGGACATGGAGTTGGCGCGCGCCGGACAGCTGCGCGAACGGAGCCCGCACGAGGAGGAGCAGAAGCGGATGCGCGAGAGCGCGGAGCTGCGCGCGAAGATCGACGCGTACCTGGGGGAGACGCAGCTGCGAAGGACGGAACTCTACACCGAAATCAAAAGCCGGCTGGGGAACCCCCTGGACCACCTGCAGGTCGCGGGCTGGGGAATGACGAACGGCACCGGCCGGGGCGCGACGCGGGAGCCGTCGGCGTACCTCGACGAGGACGATGGGGAAAATGCGGATGATGGCGACGGAAGTTTGTTTGGCGAACGCCCGGGCAGTAGTTCTACTGCCGCAGCGGGAAGGGGAACGAACATGAAGATGCATTGTCCTGCAACAGAAACTTCTTCCGTAGCGGCCTTGGTTGCGACGCGCAACATGGTCGTGGAGAAGAGCAGTGGGCACTTGTCGCAGCGGCTGATCTTGGCGCCATTCTCGGCGGCAGCGAGAGCGCGAGCGCTGGATGATAGAAGGATTGGGCCGAATACAAGGTTGTGGATGTCTGTGTACCGGGAACAGGTTGATAAAGCATTGCGCGGTGCCAGAATGGAAAGTCTCTGCGGAGGGCTGCCGCTTATCTACGGAGGCGGACGCGGGGCACCGCTGCTACTGCAGCTGCAGAACGGCCACGCTGACGCTTACTCTTTTTCGTCCCCCGCGCCAGCAGGAGCTGCTGGCGCGGAGGATGCGACGTTCCTTGAGGAAGCAGCGAAAGCGCTAGTCCATCTGGGGCAGTGGGAAACAGACGGCAACGCCTCTGCTCGAGAACTACGCACTGAAGGCACCACCTCTGGTACCACCCAGAGTCAACAACTCAACAACAGCATTGGAACCGGGCCATCGCAACAAGGGGACCTCCTTCGTGGTTCTTCCTCCAGTAGCCAGCCGGTCGCTTTCAGTCCCGCTCAGCCTCCCACAGCATCTGGAAGCAACGCCAGCGCCTCCACTACCTGCCGAGTTGTGGGTCTTCAGACGGCAGTGGCGGCGGCTCTGCGCCACTCGTCGGAAGACTACGTGAGTGTCGGGCTCAATTTTGTGCAACATGATCTTCTGGGCAAGGGACGTTTCGTGAACGCCGCAGTGGATGCGCAGATTCTCGCCGACGTTCGTCGAGCCATCAGTAGAACCAGCACGCCCTCCGCCTACGCGCAGTACGTTTTGCAGGACTCCGCGGCGGTACTGCACGTGGCGTCCGCGTCGCACCAGAAGATTTCCGCCGACGCCGGAGGGCGGGATGGTCGTGGTGCCGCGGCGGCAAAAGGAAATAGCAACGCCAGTAGTTTGGCGAGTGACAACATGGTCATTTCTCCGTCTTGCTCCTCAGGAGCTGCGTCGTCTGCAAACGGAATTACTGGCGCAGAGGCGTCAGCTAGACGAAATCCTGTAGGCGGGGCGTCTGTGCCTGTCGTCAGGTCCTCGAACAAGTATTCTGTCGACCTGTATGCGATCGGTGCTCTGGAGCCGCTTCTCGCCGTTCGCAGCGCCATTTTGCTGCGAAAAGTCGGGGAGATGCAGCGAAGTTCGCCAGGCGCTTCAGCAGCGTCTCTGCACGGGTTGTTTGGCTCGGTTTCGGAATACGCCGTGAACCCTCGGGACGACCGGGCGACCCAGCTCGCGCAGAAGCAGCGCCAGCCGCTCGCCGTCTTGCGCACTTTCTACGAAGCGAGCCTGGTGAACTCCATCGCGTACGCGAAATTGCTGCGCCAAGTGCGGGGCCAGTGCGAAAAGGCGTGCCAAGTTCTGGCAGACGGCGTCAGCAGAGAGTATGAAGCAGGCCTATCTTCAGTACATCAACAGAGTGGTCAGATGAGACCGCCTGCGGTTCTTCCGAACCACGCGTACCTGAAACAAGTGGCGCAAGCCGTGACACTAACGTCAAACCGCAACGCTAACTACACAGCGACTTCGACCTCCCACGGGCAGCACGGCGCCTCGGCGACGAGTCGTGCGAAAAATGAGATCCAAGCCTCACTGTCCTTTCCGATTCATGATCTTTCGCGTATCTTCCTCCTGAAACAGCAGCGCGACTACCAGATCGCCGCATGTTGGTGGGAGTCCGGCGGTCCGGACCGAGACCGCGCCGTTAAGGTCCTGGAACAGGTCCGCAAAGAACTCGATGCTGCGGCAAGGATAAGCGTCAACTCGGGAGAAGACTCGCTGTATCGGCAGCAGCCCAATAACCTCGCCGGTGCAACATTCGGCTTCACCTCCTCGCCGTACTCTCCCGGCGGCGCCCGCTTCGACATGTTTCACGCGAAAGTGCTGTCGCGGTTGGGCGCCTGGACGCACAAAATCGGGCGCCAGATAGAGGGGAGCAAACTTCTCGAGGAAGCAACAAAAGACGCGCTGCACGCAATTCAACATCGTTCGGCAACAGCAACATCTTCAAGAGCAACAGCAGCTGCACCCGAGCGGCAATTTCTCTATTTGAAGCCTTTCCTGCAGTACGCTCAAGTGTTGGACGACATGCTGAAGGCTAGCGAGGAGACGGCGGACGAGAAAAGAAAGCTCAAGGAGATGGCGGCAGCGGCGAACAAAAAGAATCAAAATAGCATGCGAAAAGAACTGGAAAATGCAAAAGCCTTTGATAAGAAGCAAGTCGAGTACTTGACCGCAACCGCCTCCGCGCTGTGCAGGTGTCTGTCGCTTTTCGACGACGGCTACGCGGGAAAGCGGCTAATGCACGGGTATCACGTGGCCGGGGAAGGTGGTTGTGCGGGAGATGGTCTTGCTTCTGGGACTGCCGACACTTCTGAAGGCCCGAGCGCTGGCACGACCAACACGAGCACGAACACATCGAGCCAGTTGATTTCAGTTTCAGCTTCTGGCCGCGCGAAGTGGCTTCTGCGGCTGAATTTGATTACCAGCCGCCTCCTCGTGATTTGGTTCAACAACCCGGACGTTGTGACGCCTATCCTCGACAGCTCCTTGAGAAAAGACGGGCTGAAGCTCAAGCCGCTGGTCTCGTTTTTGCGCCAAATCGCAAGTCGCGTCAGCCTCCTCCACAAAGACCCATCGCCGCCGCCGGTTGTTCAGCCTAATAAACCGGCAGCGCCGCGGCCGCCGCGGGTTGTGCTGAAAAAAGGCCCTGGTGCAGCCACTGGAGCAGCAGCCCTGGACCCGCCGTCATCTGCATCATCCTCAAGCGCGCGGGGAGGTTCGCTTCCCACCGACGGCGCCAGAAAGCCAGATCGCAAGGGCGAGCACAGGGAGAATTTGAGCAGGAACGCGGTTTTCCAGAATCTCGTACACGAAATTCTCGTCCGGATGGTGGTGAACTACCCCTTCGAAGCGCTGCCCGTGCTGCTGCCGCTGATGTACGCAGACACCTACGTGGCTTCCGATCAGTACTTGCGTCAACTCGGTCCGACCGGTACGAATCCGGAGAAGAAGCCGGAGGCGGCACGCGTCATCTTGGACGAAGCGAAGAAGCGCGCGCTGTTGTGGGTGCGGGGATTGGCGGCGGCCGAAGGCGGCCAAAACTCGCTGTTATGGTTTGTAGCAGGGCAAACATGCAAAATTCAAGCACTATGCAGCGACCACCCCACGAGTTCCGGAGGGCACGCGTCTTGTAACGTTGCGAGCGCTGGTGCAGCAAGTGCGGCTGCAGCGCCGAGGAGCAAATCGTCCCTACTTGATGGTGGGCAGCAAGATCAAGATCCGCAAGAGTTAGCGCGAATTTTGCGCGACGATGTGCTTCTTGTGAAGAGGGCATCCGCAGTAGCCGCAGATGCTGCAGACTCGGTACGGCAGGCGAAGCACGACGCGAGCTCCCTCGACGGAAGCACGGGAGTCTCGGCTGGCGAGCGCGCGCGGCGGGACCGAAAAATGGCCGACGTGCTCGAGTCAATGCGCAACGGCGGCAGCGGTACCGGTGCGCAGCGGTACGGCGATAGGTTTGTGTCGCTCCTCCGCGACGTCCAGAAGTCGTGTTTCAGCGATCCGCGGAACTGCGGGCACTTTTTTCTCTACGCCCCCAGCACGGCCCAGACGCGCGGGACGTCCGAGGACGAGTTCCGTCAGCCGAGCAAGTACAAGGCCTTCTACGGCGACAAGCGGATGAAGGCGGAGCAAATCGCCACGACCTCCTTGCACGAGCGCATCGACGCGATGGAGGCGGTGTGGAACTGGTACGTGCAGTGCACGGCGCCGCAGCCCGGGGACTGCAAGGACAACAAGCTGAAAATTCAGCGCGTGAACGACGACTTCCACGGCGTCATGGGTGGTAATCAAATCCAGCGAAAGGTGATCCCAAAGCCGGTGCACGACGCCGCGAAGAGGGCTTGCAAAATTCTGCCGCCAATCACCGCGCACTCAGACGTGCACTACGAGTTCACGCCCGGAGATTTAACCGCCCACTGGCCCGACTTCTACAACTACGTCGGGTCCGGAATCAGCAATCCCCGGATTTTCACGCTCACCACCGTAGCCGGAAAGGTCTGCAAGCACCTGGTGAAGGGAAACGACGACCCGCGCCAGGATTACATAGATCAGCAGTCGGTAGTGAGGGGCCGACCGCTTCTCAAGGTGATACTTTCTTATTTGGATGTTGTGGCTCCGGCTCGTATTTGCAGGGAGACGCAGGAGAGCAGCCGATCCCTGTGGGCCTGATTGAAGGCACAGCCCCACACTTGGTTCTGGCGGAGCGAGCGCGACATCCTCACGCTCACAATATTTCTTTGTCATCCTCATGGATGCTATATGTATATTATAAAAAAATAGCTGTTGATGTGTTGCTATTTGAACCAGCAAATGCATCTGCCGAAATGGCTCCAGAAATCAAGAAGAGCGTTGGGTTAGGTAGCCGGTTTTTTTGGGAGCGTAAATGTGAGTAGGAAGCAGGCGTCTGCAGAGCCGCTGTGTGTCTGTGGTCGCTGATTTTTGCGGCCCTGGCCTGCGGAAGCCTTCCACAACCTGCGAAAAAGAAGGCAGCCGATTGCCCGTCCCCCACCCCCTCTTGGCGATCTAGTGTAGTGTCGTGTTCATATGTGTGATCTGGCAAGCGAAGCCGCAAGCGGATGAAAGGCAAATAGAAATATGAACCGAATTCCAGTCAGAATGTGGTTCGATCTCACTACCGACGCTTTTGTAAGGGGATTGCCTCATCGAGCAGATCTTCGAGCAGGTCCGGCAGCTGACCCCCGTGCTGAACGACAGTCTGCGGACCTACCTCGTCCGCCCGCTGGGGCCGTGCCAGGGAGTCATCGAGTGGGTGCTCGGGACGACCACGTTCGGGAACTGGGCGCATGGACCACAAAATCGAGAAGTACTTCTATACGAATACTTATAATTGCAGAATGTTGCAGATGCAGAATGCGAGTGTTTGCACTTCTTGTCGATGTGGTCGTTCTCCGATTCATTGTCTAGCTCGAGTAGGTAGTGAACAGGTCGCACTCGAAGATGTGGATATCTTTCTAGCGACAGCAACACGGCCCGGGCCGGGCGCTGCCGGATCGATCTCATGCTATACGTACATTCATAAAATAAAACCATCGAAGCTCAAGCTCCTACCCAAAACTGAACTCGCACCATGGATGGACGCCTTGGCCGTCAATGACGTACCACAGAATCCACCGCGGGCGATTGAGGTGAAGGTAGTTCGGCACGACACTGAAGTACACGCCACATCAGCAAGCATGGGCCATCGGTTATACGACGGCGCGCACAACCGGTACTTTCCGCACGACATGTGGCACCAAACCGCGGGCCTCAAAATCCGCTCTGCCCACGACAGTGGCGGGCAGTTTCGAAACCGAGATGGCCCGACCCACCCCGAAACCGGGTTGCGCTACGGGTCCGACGAGTGTCGCCGCGCGGTTCTCAAGGACGAGGTTTTCCCCCAGTTCCACCCTGTGCTGCACTTTTTTTTCCACGAAAAGTTTTCCCCGACGCATCATGCCCATTTCGACGCTCTCCGCGCGTACACGCAGTCGTTGGCGGTGACTTCGATTGCGGGGTACGTGCTTGGCATCGGCGACCGGCACACGAACAATGTGATCCTGTGCTTGAAGACGGGGAAGGTGGTCCACATTGATTTTGGGATGATTTTCGACCATGCTGCGATCTACCTGCCGGTGCCGGAGCGGGTGCCCTTCCGGCTGACCCGAGACTTCGTGGCCCCGTTGGGCTGGCAGGGGATCCACAACGGCGTGTTTCGCAAGACCGCCGAACAGACGATGGACACCCTGATCCAGCACTCGGAACTGATCTGCTCCTTAGTCGAGGTGCTCTGCTACGACCCGATCTCAAGGTGGGCGAAGAGCAAGCAGTCGGACGAGACCTCCGTGGACCACGTCGATGGTGCCAACGCGCCGAGCAACAGCAACAGCAGAGAAACATCGCTCCAGGCGGAGCACTGCCTGCTGTCGCTGAAGGAGAAGCTGCGACTGAGAGCCGGTGTGTACGACAACATGCAGTTCCAAAACGTCCCCTCCTTCGTCGACTTCCTCATCAACAAGGCGGAAAACCCAGACGAAATGGCGCTCATGTTCAGCGGATGGTCACCGCATTGTTGAGTGCAACAAATATCAGCGAGATGGAAGGGGACCTGCCTCGGACTGCCCATGTCGGGAGCTCGGCGTCCACTGCGGGGTACGGGCCGGTGGGGGGGGATGGGTGGAGACGGGGGTGAAGTGGAGAGGCAGATTTTGAGCGAACAGAGACCGGAAGAGGAGGGGATGCACGCGAATTGCGACACCGCCTTGCCGTTGGCCGCAGAAATGGTGGGAATCAACCCCTTCGCGGGGATCGGAGGCGGGGGAGTCGGGGAGACGTAGGTTTCACCACCACACGCATGCTGTTCTCAAGCGAACTCGCTACCGTCAAGCTCAAGGCGCTGGCACCGGGGACACAACTACAATGACAGGTAGCAGTAGCTGCAAGAGGAGGTTTAAGAAGCCCGCAGCGGCGTAGTTCGCGTTGCAGATGGACCCACAAATCACATGATGAGGAGTGAGTAGAGATGAGTGGCATTGCGGCCACATATACGACATGCGTCATGGCTCGCTCAGATTTGCTCGCGGCATGAATGTTTGAATGATGCACAGCCATCAACGTGCGTTCGCACGGTATTTTCTTGAAGATACACGACTGACTAAGGATGGATGGCGATCTCAAAGACGAAGGTGTTCATACCCGCACAGGCAATGCTACTGGGGTCGTGGCACATCAGATGAAGTGCAGGATACGTCCACAGCGTTGGGCCGGCCGAACGGGAGTGGCAATGGAGTAGATAAAGCCAGTGAAGATGCAGCGCAAGCTGGCTTGGGCTTCGCTCGCAGTTTATTAGCGCCGCCTGTACGATAACGATTGATTTTGTCACCCGGATGATAAGCTGACCCACACTGCACCGATGATCTTGATCCGACTTCCAGACACTACAGAAAACACTGGAAAAATGCGCTTGCGTTCCATGTCATACCCCTTCTTGCACCTCTCGTCTTGACCGAGATGGACGACAACGACGAACTCGAGGATTTTTTCTGCGACGAGGCCTATAATGACGGGTTAGACGCTGACGCCATCGAGCTCTCTTTCGCCCCATCGAGCGAAGATGAACGTCACGGGGAAGGCTTCGAGGAGGAAGATGATGCTCTCGAAAGCGAAGGAGGTGAAGAAAGTGATGTCGCACAGGGTCCAGCGCCGGTTCCGTACTGCGAGAAGCGAAACCTGGAGCTGGCACGCGCCTTTGCTGCAGCATCCAAGGGTGTTCCGCACTGTACCCAACTCGATGTCGGGGAGCTTCCCTATCCAGCGCTGCGCGCAGTTGCAGAGGCTTCAGGCGAAGCTCATCAGGTTCCGATTCAAAAAGCAGCGGAGATTCCCCTGCCGATTTCTTCTGCGCCGGGCGCAGGGAACAGGGACCGTATCCTAATTACGAATTCGTCTTTCCTGCGCTCGCTTGACGCGATGGCGGAGACGAAACTGTCCGAGGATTTGAACCTGCGATCGGGTGGCGTTTCCTTTCGTGCAAGCGAATGGGCCACGGAGGCGAGCGGCCTAAAGGGAATCAGCTACGGGTCACCAAATTTCACAAACAAGAAGAAAGAGAGGGCGGAGGAAGTGGTGGTAGCAACCATACTACTGGCGTTCCCGTCGGTCACCGAGAACATTACAATCGACATCAGGACATCGATATCGCCGGGCGCTCCGCTTCGAACAATCGCACTCAAGGGAGATGATGAAGTCACGCGAACCAAAGGAACAGGTTACAGTGCGGTCTGGATGTATGGAACAGGCACACTAGACCTTCACTGCGACGGCCCAGTACTAGTGGCGTACTTCGACGTCTACGATACGGCTTCGTCCGATGGGGTCTCTTCCCCCGACGCTTTCTCTTACGGTGGCGATCTCGCGGAAACTCTTCGAGAGAACCTCGGATCCACAACCGGAGCAGCAGGAGCAACGACACCGGTGGTCGGCTGGTACCTACAGGGACAGACCGCGCACTCACTTACTGCTGCCGATCGTCGATTGATTTCGCAGCTGAGTGCCATTCCGTTCGTCATCGCTGCAACCGCAAAAGTAGTGTACACAAAAACATACGAGCAAAGGGGTGAATACAATGAGGCGCACTGCTCTGACTACCGCATGCAGTATTGGAAGTGCACCCGGAGTCCGGATTTCGATTCGTCGGAGGAGCGGCCAGAGCCCTGCTGGTCTGATGAAGAGGAAATCAGTGAGGAGGAAGACAAGCGGTACAGCCTGAAGACCATTTCGGACGCGCTCCGCGCGGTAGCACCGGTGGCGGGGTCCCCACGCGTCGCGGACTTCTTCGCGAGAATGGCGCTTCGGACCGCACCGGTCCCGCATCTTATTTGCAACTTTGACGACGGAGTCAATAACTTGAAGTGGACTAAACGAAAGCGGAGGGTCGGCTTCCACGAAGAATACGACAGTATCGAGCACGACGGTGGTCCACCAGAAAACGTCTCGCGAGAGGTCTACTACACACAAACGAAAGTCATCTTGCTTGTGGGACGTGGTGACCTGGGCATGTTCTTGGACTTGCAGCTAGCCCCCTCTGTGCTGGACTTTTATCAGCGTGCGGATTTGGAGAAGCTGCTTGCAGTCGGCGTTTCGAAGAAGACGGCGCTGCCGGGATTATTTTGGCAGAACCTCGACCGGGGGGGGCATCTGGATTTGGTCCTCAAGTGTGTTTCGAGCGCTTTAAGAACGGATGAGGGGCGAAACGCGCTGACGCGGTGTGCTCGTGTGTACGGACCGCTGGATGTGCTCAATGTCATGAAGGACGAGAGTGAAAAAGAAACCACTCAGAAGTTGTTGATGGATGCACGCGTTCCGTTTCCGCAGGAATTTTCGCTGTCTAGACTTCGAACGAGTGCGGAATCCGGGTTCAGCGACGTGAAAAGCACACGCACACTGCTCACGTCGTTGGCGAGCTCTTCACTCGACTGGACTGCGGATGGCGCCCGCAGTGCTTTGGACACCTTGCTAAAGGGCGTCTGTGGTGGTGCTGAAAATATCGGCGACGCGGCGGCGGTGTTGTTGCATGCTGAAGAACTGGCGATTCCCATCCCGGACAGCGCCTTCAGCGTCTTCTTCGATATGTGTGAAAGCAATTCCCGGCGGGGTGAATTTGCGACAGCGATTGGAAGGGTCCTCGTGGCCGCGGGGTTGGCCGAAGCCCCTCTGGAGGCGCGGCTCGTTACATTCCTCGATACCCCGCTGCGGGGTGCTGATATGGCAGCTTTTGCCCACGCAATCACCGTCCTGACGTCAATGGCTATCTTCGCGGCAGGGAAACACCGCTCGGAAGAGTCTCGCAAGACGTTTCGGGACGCGTTGGTGTCGCGGATGGGGGCGTTGCTCAATGGGAGCGACGTCGAAGACTCACTCAGCATCAAGTTCCTCGAGGACATGTGCATCGAAGACGTCGCGAGAAAGTTCCCCGATAGTACTACAAGCGAAAATAGCTGCAGCGGGAGCGACACGAAGATCGGCGGCACAACACCAGGGAAACGATTGTTCATCGCTGCGCTCCGTGAGGCGGTGCGTCCGAGACTCATGGAGCACCTCCGTCGCACCTGCCGCGACGCATCTGCCGAGGTCGCTGCCGTCGCTGATCACGCAAAACACCTCGAACACGGCTGCAAGTTCGACTACCAAGGGGAGCTTCTGCCCGTCCTCAATGAGAAGGAGGTTTCTGCGGCGATTGCGGAGCGCTTGCGAGCGCGCAAAACTGTCGAGCAATTCTTGGACGTGCTGAAAGGCGTCTGCGAGCTCTACCGAGGGGAAACGGAAATAGCGGCCTTCGCCATCCAAAACAACGTAGCAGCCATTCTCGTCAATCTCGTCGACAAGAGCACCGACCTACCCTCATATTGCTCCGTCCTGGCAGAAGCGGCCGGCGCGCTTTTCCCATCGAAGTCGAAAACCCACGTACGCGTTGCGATGGAGATAGATTTGCACGAAAAGCTCGCAGCTAAGCACGGAGGCGGGAAGCTGCCGTTGGCCAACGACTGCTGCTACGACGTCGCAAAAGAGGCACAAGAAGCGTGTCGCGCTATCGGAAACGCACTGACGCAGAGCGGGAATCTGGCGGACTATGTCAATCGCGCCGCAGCGTTGGCCATTGCTGAGCACAAAGCAGAACCGAAGAAAGATACACCACTTGATATCTGTGGTAAGTAGCGGTTGTAGATTCACTTTTGTTTGTAGTTGCAACTAGAACTACGACTACCTCAACATCGGAGGCTTCGTCGATCATTATCCTCTTACTTAGTTCATCTCACGGTTAGGGTTTTCGAATGAGTGCGTTGTCTGGTTGTATGCATGTCTGCAATGCAGTTCTGCTGTCGTCTTTCACAAGGTGATCTCTTCGACCGCATTGGGGGATATTTTTCGGCCCTGCCGTCGACTGCCTCGGAAGTCGTGGAGAAGTCGTTGAAGGAATTCGAGGCGTACTTGCTGCTTGCTCGAGGCGACCACCCGGATGTTAGAATTCTAAACGCGTCGCTTTCGTGCCGCGGCGTCAATTACGGCTACCACAACTCGACCCGGTCTGCAGCCGTTGACATGAAGAAAAGTCTGTCGGATTTCTTGTTTGACCAGTCGAGAAGCCATACCACAATCAATAGGCACGGCGACAGCATCCCGTTGGTGAAGGCGGCTGCAGAAAGCATTGGCGGCGCGACGCTGAAGGGGCCGGCGGGGGTCTCCGTAGGTGGGTTGTTCGCTGCCTCCTTTGAGAGAGGGCATGCGAACTGCATGCATTCAGTTTCTGTGAGGAAGATGCAGATCGGTAAGAAAGTTGCAGCAGTCAGGCAGAAGCAGAAAGAAAGTTTGGAGAGATGGAAGAAGCTGGGTAGCATGGCATCGTCAGTGAGCTCTCTGAGGACAACAAAGTCTTCCGGGACCGCCGCCGCAGTCGCAGAAGTGGAGAATAGAAGTGATGCCGGCCACTCCGCGAAAAGAAGAAAAATCGAGCCGGGCGTGGAAGATGGCGCTGTCGAAGCAAAGAAGAACTCGGCGGACGAACCGGAGAGCGACAACGTGGCGCCACAGCTGCAGCACAACGAAGAAGGCGACAGCACCGTAACCGAGTCAATGTTCACCGAATTCAAGCGCGTGGTCTTTAACCTGTACACATCGGCGAAGAAGTGCGACGTGCCGCTGCAAGATTTAGATGCAAAGATGGCGCAAGACGCGCCGCACATCGGCGAAATTTCGTACCGGGCCTGCCTTACCCGCCTGGAGCGTGAACAGAAAATCAGGATCGTAGGGGAGACGATGTATTTGACTGCATGAATCAGAATCCGTTCGCGGGGATCGGAGAAGGAGGAGTCGGGGAGACGTAAGCACGGTTGCGTGTGGTTTCTCCTGGCAATGAGAGGCGATGGCGATGGAGGAGCTTATTTTTTTTTCTCAGCAGGAAGAACAAATGTAATGACGCGGTGAACAAGATTGAGCTGCGCATGCAGAGGACGTGAAAAAATTTAAGATGCCTTGCGGGCGACGGCGAGAAGAACATGCGCCGCAGCGCGCTCAGATTTTCGCTTGGAATGTTTGAACGACAACGACAGAAACAAACTGGCGCGTCACAGTAAGTAGCATTTAATAACAACTTGCCTCGCACTCGCTCGCAACCATGCTGAGCGGATATGAGGACAGTTAGAGAGATCGTGACTAAAGGAGAGCGATGGCTTCGGAATCGCTGAGTTTTTTTTTATTCGTCACTTGCGTAGATGATCGTAGCCTGGATGAATAAACGCAAATCGTCGCGAGTCGATACCTACAAGCGTGAGCGCATTTTTCTGGGGTTAGTTTCTCGTGCAAACCAGACACACTTCACCTCCGTATGTCGCTCTGAGATACGATGACCGAACTGATCCCACGTCACTGACACGACCGTCAAAAATGCCGACACTTCGGGGACGCATTCGCAGGCGGTCAGCTGTCGGCGGCTGCACCGGTACTGACGAAGGCGTTCTTGATGATCTAGACAGACTATTCAGCTCCGAGCCCGAGGAGGATATTCTTGCGGCGGAGCATGCGGCAAAGAAGGCCACTGAGAAGAAAAATGCAGATGTGGAAGACCAGGACGAAAGCTCTGAGGAAGACGAGTTATCCGAAGAGGAAGAAGGGACTGGCTCAAAAGATTCCGATTCGGGGTGTGGCGCACAAAGTCTGGCACGCGCGTGTGCAAGAGCAGCGAACGGCGTGCCTTTTTTCACTCTGCTTGAGAAAAAGGACCTCCCGTACCCGGCCGTTCGCACCGATGCAAAAAGCGAGGGCGACAACGTGAAACAAAGTTCTGCTGCGCGGGAATCAAAGGCCGTTCCTCTGCCAATCTCAACCGTTCCGGGCGGAGATGAAGCGGGCGCAGATCATGTCAACATCTCGAGCTCAGTCTTCCTTCGTGCTCTCGATGAAATTGCGACGGAGAAAATCTCGATGGATTTCGGCCGGAGGGGTGGCGGCGTGTTTTTTAGCAGAGGCGAGTGGTTCACGAGGCAGAGCGACGGACGCACGATTGATTTCGGGCAGACGACTACATCCGGAACAGATACGCCAGAGGAGGAGGAATCCTGCGACGACGTTGTTATAGCAACCATTTTGGTTGTATTTCCGACCATCGCCGAAAACATCAGCATCGACATCAGCAGCGAATTCAAACCCGACGCAGCGCCCCGAACAGTAACGCTATCGAAAAACAGCCTGCATACCCGCACCACTGCTATGTGGGTTTACGGTTCTGGAACCTTCGTTCTCCAGTGTGATGGCCCTGCGCTCGTCGGGCTTTTTGACGTGTACGACGGACAAGAAAGTGTAGGACTCTCCGCGGAGGTGCTTTCGTTCGGGTGTGGTTTGGAGGCGACTTTGCGGGAGCAGCTCGGGCGCAATACGAACGAATGTCGAGGGGAACAGATAACGGGGTGGTATCTGAAGGAGCTCTACGAGAACGCGGAGGCACTCACGGCGAGGTCGGCGCATGAAAAAGACAGGCGCCTCGTCGAGCACCTGCGTTCCATTCCCTCCTGCGTGGTAGCCATGGCAAACGTCGTGCAAACGATTACGTGCAAGCAGGAGGGGTGGTACGACGAAGACGAGGTCGCGTGTCACTACAGGCACGGTGACGACTATCCGCATGAAAGGCCAACGGTTAATTGGGGGAAGGAGAAGAAGATAGAGGAGGACGATTCGGCGCGGTATCAAGTAGACACCAGCTCACTGTCTGTGCTGGCGCCTCTTGCGGGTTCGCGGACTGTTGTCGATTTGTTCCAGCAAAAACTTCGTAGGGTTCCGGTGCCGGACTTGGTTTGCAACTTTGCTTCCGGGACTGCAGCTTCAGCGACCTGGACGAAATGCAAAAAAACTCGCTCCGAATTTAAAGAGCTCGACGTAGGCGACCTTTACGAGGGTGCAGGCGAGGACATCTCGCGAGAGGTGTACTCCACGCGGAAAAAGACCATCTTACTTATCGGCTTTTGTAGTCTCAACACCCTGCTGGACTTGGAGATAACGGCGTCTGCTTTGAACCTGTATGACCGCAGCCATTTGGAGGACATTCTGGCGGCCGGAAAAGCTGATCCTATTCATGTTCAAAGGGAGCTTCCGAAACAGTTTTGGCGGTACGTCGAGCGGGGCGGGCACTCGGATTTGGTCTTGCAGGGGCTGATATGTGCTCTCGAATCGGAGGACGGGCAGGAAGCAGTGGGGCGGTACGCTCGCGCCCACGGTCCGGCATCCGTAGTGCAGGCCGCGAGCTCGCAAGCAGGGTACTTCAACGTGGACACGATCTCCACCCTTCTGTCTCTGCTTGGCGAGTTCGAGCTAGACTGGACGGGTTCAGAGGCGCAAAACTTGCTGGCGATGCTGCTGAAAATGATGTGCGCCCGCTGGATGAACGAGGTCTCGGACGTGGCCAACCTGTTCCTCCTTGCGGAAAGCCTAGAGATCGCGGTACCAGACGCGGCGTACAGCCGCTTTCTCGACGAATGCATAGCAGATGAGGATGATGAGTGGCGCGGATATCCTGGAGAAATCGGGAAGGTGGTCGCCGCCGGCGCTTTGACCGGCTTCAATTTCGAAGAGCGACACGCGACGAAGTTACTCGACGATGGGCTGAGAAGTGCGGACGAGCCAGAGTTCCAGGACGCAATCACCATGCTCGCGGAGATGGCTTACTTCGCAGAAAAACGACAGCAGTCCGCGCCTTCGGCCAGCACGGGTTTTTGCACGAAGTTGGTTAGCCGTGTTGGGGCATTGCTGAATAGCGCTGATTTCTCCGCGACACGCGTTGAGCAGTTCCTCCAGCAGCTGGTGAAGCAGGACACAGCGTGCAGAATCGCAGCAATCGAGGAGGACGAGGAGGCAGAAGACAGTACCAGCGGCAGCGCCGATACCGGAACGCACAGCACCTTTCTGGCGGAGATCCGCGCGACGGTGCTTCCAAAGCTTTCGAAGCAACTCGCTTCGAACTGCAACGACCAGTCGGTGAACACTGAGGCAATCCGTGCTAACGTCAATCGCCTCGAGCAACAATGCGGGTTCGACTACGACAGCGAGTTGTTCGCGATTCTCAAGGACAAGCAGATCTCACGGGCGATCGCGCAACGACTGCAGGTGCCAAAAACTGTCCGAGAATTCGCGGATGAGATGAACCTCGTGCGAGAGTTGTACAGGAGCGAGAACCAGGTTGCCGACTTTTGTCTCGCCAATGACGTGGCCGGAATTCTCCTCAGCCTCGTGGACGAAAGCAGCGACCTCCCTCGGTACTGCGAGGTTCTAGCGGCAGCGGTTGCTTGTGTGTTTCCTGGTGCATCGAACGAGAGCCAGCGGATAGCACTGGAGACCAGGATACACGGGCGGCTCGTCATGACGCACGGAGGAACGCTACCACTAGCCAAAGGCAACTTCTGTCGCGTCGCGGAGGAGGCACAGGCAGTATGGCGCGCTGTTGGGGGAGCGCTCGCGCTCAGCGGAAACCTGGCTGATTACGTCAGCTCCGTTGTTGACTTGGCGATCATGGAGGAGGCAACAGCCGCGGCGTGCACCACCCTGGAGGTCTGCGGTATAGATCAAGATCTACTTTAAGTACTTCGGACGGTGTTGATAGTGTACTGGCTCGGATCACCCATCATCTATTTTCTTTGGGTATGAGACAGGCCCACCCGCTGCTATTTATTTTGTGACTCACGCATACGCAGGTGAGTTCCTCAAGGAGGTCGGCGACAGCTTCTCATTGCTACCGAATGACGCCGCAAAAGCAGTACACGAGTCGCTCACCAAATTCGAGACGCACCTGCGCCTACCTCGTACCCGCGGAAAAAAGCCGGAAGATGGTCTCCTGCAAGCAGCGGTAAAGCTCCGTCCGTTGGGACTCGATGAGGTGTCGGAGACAACTCTGACGTCGTTTCTCTTTGGTGATTCGACCAGTTGCTCGAAAGTTTCCGTGCCCCACTCCGCACGGGAAGCGGCTAACGCCGTAGAGGGAGCAACGCTTGAGGGAATTGGGGTTCAGGTGAGTGGGGTGTTCACAGTATCCGTCGACCAACATCGCCTTTGCTTTGGCGGGATCCTCCGCGGCCGGGCGACGGGACATCCCCTCCATCGCGGCAGAGGAGGCTCCCTGTCGATCTCCAAGACGGATGCTGGAAAGAAGACAGCATCGCTGAGACAGGCGCAGGAGGTGGCGTTGCAGCAGTGGATGGATTTGGGGAAGATGATGTCGGCCGTGAGTTCCCTGCGCGCCGACCTCGAAGAGGATCTGAATGCAGGCGGCATTGCACCAGATGATCCGGCGAAGCGAAGAAAAATCGACTCGGAGTGCGTAAAGAAAGCCGGAACCAAAAGCACCAATAGTGCCGGTACTTCAAACTAAACTTTTCCCTCTGCATACGGATGAATAGGTACGTACAATTAGGAACGAGGTCAAGGACATGCCATGGAATTTAGCAAGCACCACGCGCACGTGGAATCGAGGTTGACCGACATTCACCAGGTAAGACGTCTTAGAGGTGGCGTGCGCGAATGCGAAAGGCAGTGAAGCGGAGCTGAGGAGGAGGAGGAGGGTGCGATGGGCCGCATGCATATGCGAGTTGCATGAGTCCGGAAAGGAGCTGTGCTTGTATAATTTGGCGTAGTTGAAGTTGAACTTAGAAATAACGAATGTTGATGGGGTACCTGAGCAAAGGAGATCTATAAATGTATGAGATGTATGAGGAAGACGATGAATACTTCGTTTGGAATTCAACACAGATTGAACTCTCTCCCGTCCAACCCTAAGTGACATGTGCAAGTAAAGCAAAGCCGCGCTCGCGTGGAAGCAGTCGAGAGATGCAGTTGCAAAGCATCAAGTGACGCATTCCGAGGTAACAAGCAAGCACGAAGATGAAAGCTTAGGATTTGTTTACTGTCCTCGCTGATGGATGCGCACCCCGTCGCAACGCAATACCGAGACACAGCTGCGGGCCACCGGTACTGGATTGCTCGAACGAACGACCTCGGAGATGGCAGTGTTGTATTCCTCAAGCGGCTGTTTTCGGTTAATCTAAAGATCGTTCATGCAAGCTTGAGCCGTTTTCGTTTGTAGTTGAAGACTCATCGTCATCTTCTCGACTTCGTCGTGTTGCTGCCTAATGGGATCATTTTTTTGTCTGTAAGTCTAAGTAAGTGTATTGCCAGGGTACGGGCTGCAGCGTTTTTATTCCGTCATGCCATACTAGATACAAATACTGAAAAATATCGCTGATTCGTCTACTGGTAATGTGGGAGTCGTGGATGAGGGGGGAGAGTACCATGTGAAGTCCGTCATGGGTCGCCAATGCTCTCGTAAAAATTGCAGGACAATGCTTTCGTCTTGACAACGCAAAAAAAAATTGCAAGGGCAAGATGACGCACTGACTACAGACAATTCAGACAGAAACATTCACATTCTATCGAGTCGGACCTCTGCATCTCAGCTGCTGATACGCGCGCGATCGCTAGTCGTCAGACCACCAGTACTGCAAATCGCATTGCTTCGAAAATGGCGAATCGCGGCGTACAGGAGTTGGTCGACGACGGTCCTGTACTCCGCGAGCGGCTCCGCGGAGAAGTAGCTTCAATTCATCCCGCGGCGGCAATGGACGACGCCACCAGCATTGCGGCGTCTGCATTTTTCCTGGCTGGACAGCAACGCCGTCAGCAACAGCAAGCGGCGCCGGGTTTTGCCTTTCCGAACGCCTCCGGTCATGAAGACGGGCTTCGAGTCCATTGCTCCAAGGGGGATTGTTTTAACAGATGTGGATTGGGTCGCGTTGCAACGCCCTGTGGGCACTGGTTATGTTCTGCCGAATGCTTCGAGGAGACAGCCGACCAAAACTGTCCGGCGTGCGAGCTACCTTCGAAGTCAAAACTCTACCACCGACTGCAGCTCTTGCGGCAAGGGGATCACATGACGGACGATCACTTTCAGCAGTTCCAGCAACGGATCTCCCAAGACCTCTTGAGCTCGACGGAGATCCAGCAACGTTTGGGCACTCGGGAGATGCGAGCACAGGCGTACGAAGCAAACCAAAAATTGCTACGGAACTGGAACGCACACCTTGCTGACATGGAAGCAGCGGCGCGAGCATCGGCTTTGCATCCAGGTACCGTCCCCGGCAGAGCCAGTAGCTCATCCGCTGTACAACTACGGTCCCCTAACGGAGCGGACCGACGCGGCAGAACCCAAACCGGAGCCGGTGCGAGTGGGGAACCACGAGCCCATCATCCGTCTGGACCGGCGGCGCAGTCGCAAATTCAAAGACGAACGCCGCAGCCATACTCGAGCGTCAGTGGAAATTCAACGAGCAGGAGGCGGCCGGCGCCGTACTCGATGCAAGGTCCAGGACCTTCTGTTGAACTTCTGCCTGTCAATCCAAATTCAACGAGCAGGAGGCGGCCGGCGCCGTACTCGATGCAGGGACAGCAACATCTAGCACGGCAGGACCAGCAGCATCATCGGGAGCCGCAGCTCCAGCGTAACAATGGTGCTGAGCTTTCTCTTCTCAGTAAACGTGCGATCGCGAACGATGGCTCGGCCTCCTCGTCGTCCAGCGCCGCGAATGAGGTTTTGAAGAGTGTGTTGGAAGAAGAGGCAACTGGCGTGAGAGTGGAAAAACCGACCTCCAAAATGGGGGAACCAAGGCGCGCATTTCGAAGTTTTCTGTTGGATGATTTTCTGAGTGAGGGGGCGAAAACAGGTACGGGGAAGAACGGGACCGGAAATTTCTAGTTGAGATTTTTCCCCGCGATACTTATTTAATGCAGCAGAGTGAGATGCGAAAAACAAAAACTGACCCGAGTCCGACACGTCCCCTCCTTCGTCGACTTCCTCATCAAGAAGGCGGAAAACCCGGACGAAATGGCGCTCATGTTCGGCGGATGGGCGCCACGTCTGAATCAAGGCACGTAATAAAGCGACACAGAAAAGGCGGCCTAAAACTCGGTTTAGGCGTACGTATGTATCTACTTACTTATCTGAAGCTCGTACCTTTAACGCTTCAGGAAAGAACAAGAAGCAATCGATCGACGAACAACAGCAGGGCAAAAAACTGATTCCGCACACTACCACAACTAGTAGAACTCACGAGAACAAGTAGCCGACGTAGTGCAAATGTTATTAATTTAACCGAACAACACTTTCTAATCTAGGTGGACGACCGCCCACGATGGATCAGTAGTACTTCAATATCAATACAACTTACAACTTATACTTACTAACGACACTCGGTCGCAATCGCTATCGCACTCGCACGACTTGCATCCAGTTCCTGTTCGTCATTGAACGGCAGCAACAGCAACACGAAAAGGAAGAGCAAGAGAGCTAGAAAGACGAGCTTCAGTGATTCCTAGTGAGTGTTTTTTCGTGCTCATGCTCCTGGTCACGCACGACACAAACGCAGACGATATTTCATGTGTTCTGCTCAGCACGACCACGAGACTCAGCGTCCAGACGCCGCATTTTGATTTCCTTGAAGACGGCTTCAGCATCCTCCCATCGATTCCGAATTCGATTCATTGACATTGATTGAAGCTGAACGGGCCGCGTATTCTCGTGGACCAAATCGCTCGCTGAGACTGAGGTCTAAAAGACACCATCGTGAAATCACGCGTAAAATAAAGTAAGTACATAGGTAGTCATCGTTTACGGACATGATGGAGCGAAGCGCTCCTGGTGCTCCAGACGCAAATGTTGTAATGACACCAACACCTCATACGTCATTATCAGAAGCCGCAGCTACGTACCTCACATCAAAGAGGGCAAAGAAATTGAAATACTGAGGTACAAGTGCCAGTAGTAATGGAAGCGGTTCTTGGTCTTGGACTTGGACTGGACCACGCCTCAAAGTAGTATAGTAGAAAGTAGGAAGTACTAATACCTCATACTCATTCGGTAGCCCCCTTTCCCAGATGATCCTGAGTATTGATGTTGATCGGTAGCGCTTGAGAGGTTGTCACCAAACAATCGACCGCGAGGTTGTGCGATTTGGGTGAGGCCGTTGGTCGCATCAGGGGCATTGCCGCTGGTGGGCCGCTCAGCAATCTTTTCATCATACTCATTGTGATTGTCATCGCACTTCCTACTTTTCTAATTCAAGCTTAAGGAAGATGCCCGGCAGGCAAGGACAAGAACGCCCCAAGCCTAGAAGAGGGAAACCTCCGGCACCAGCGACGGGGGGCAAAACAACATGCAGCGTGCATATCGCACCTTCCGCTGCGGACTCCAGCCGACGTAGCACGGCGTCGTGCTGTCTCTGTGGCGAGACTTTCATGGCCGGTTGTGTGGAGGCGGCAGCTGCGCGGCCATCTCAGCACAGCGGCAGTAACAAGAACGTAGCTTGCGCGTCGTGTCGACTGTTTCACTTGGATCAGGCGTACGAGGTGGAGGCTGTCCTCTCGGACGTTGTGGCCGTGTCGTCAGCAGAGCTGCAAAAAATTGTTCTCAGGCACGACGCCGAGCTGCTACGCCTTAGCGAACGCCGACTGCACGGCAGGAATGTTGATGGAACGAATTCGAATCGAGGAGAACCGGCCGAAGGTCTGCAAGAAGACCAAGATCAGGATCATCGCCCGGCGCTGCTCCTGGGTTGGTCCGCCGCGGTCGCAGAGCTGCGTGGTCAGAAACAAAATCAGAGCTCGGTGGAGCACGTAGCAGCACAAGCGGGAGAGGTGCATCTTCGGTGTGTGTGCCTCGACAAGCAGGATCTGCTCGCTCCCGGGGGCCTCGACCCCTACTGGCCGTACATGGGGTCGCTTAATTACGACAACGCTCCTGTTGCCGAGATCAAGCCGCCGCAACCAGGCCACCCCAGGAAGGAGGAACCCTTCTTGAACATCACGCAGCGCGTAAGGAAAATTTTGCTCAGCCGCGCAGAAGAAGCGGGGGATCATGAGCACCACGACACGAGCAGGAGCGCGACCTCCGAGATCGCGTTCTCATTCTCCGCTTCCTTTTTCGCGGCTCGTGGCCGGATGGACGAAGACTGGCCCGACCCACCCACGGAGTTCGCGCTGCAGGCCTTTTTCGTGCGGAAACTTTCGCCAGACCACCTCAAGGCGAAGGCGTTCAGTATCATGCGCAGCAAAATCCACAACGAAAACCGTGTGTGGAAACACTTCTCGAGGTTTGATGTAGTTCGCCAGCAACATAAAAATACCGGCGATCATGGCGTCGAAGCCGAAGGGGAGAACGACCACCTCGACCAGTCGGACGACGACGAGCTCCAGCTCGTCCGGGAGGACGTGGAGGAGCGCACCGTTTCCCTGAACTGCCCGATCGGCGGGATTCTGCCGATCAAGATCCCCGTGTACGGCGAGCACTGCGAGCACCTGCAGAGCGTGGACCTGGAAAACTTCCTCGACCTGTTGCCGCAGACCCGCAACCCGGCAAAGAAGTGGCGCTGCGCGATTTGCCACCGGGCGATGCGACTCTGGGACCTGCGCTTCTGCTCCTTCACGTATGAGATCATTGAGGGAGTACGGATGAAAAACCAGGGTCGTGGAGCTGGACGAGGCGGGGGCGACGAAGATCCGGATGAAGAGGAGGATCCCCTGCTGTCCGACTCGTTCGTGCTGGAGGAAGACGAGGCCCGAGTTCTGGTGAATGCCGACGGCAGCTACAGCTTTGACTTCGAGAAAGAGCTCCAGAAGGAGCGCGAAGAAAAATTCGGACGCGCGATGAATCTGGATGAAGACGGCGACAGTGCCGCGAAGAGGCTTAAGAAAGACGAGGCGGAGCAAGAAGTGCAAAAAATCGCGAGGGTGAATGAAATCGCGAGCGTGAATGTACATAACGACAACAAGTGCGACTGCGACGCCCCTGTCGATGAAGTTGGCAGGCGTGGGGCTCTCCATGGGACTCTGTCTGACCGAATGGATGACGGTGAACTACACAGCGACAGCTGTCAATTGATTGAGTTGGAAGACAGTAGCGATGAAGGATAGCCGTAGCCGAACTCTATCAGGTCGTGGTACAACAAGGAGAAAGACAAGCCCCGCCTGAATAAGTAGCTATATTCGAGCCATTGTCTTTGTCTGATTCTGTTGATGTTGAACAACCAACCCTATCTTGTTTTGGCTCTTTCGTGTGCCTCTCCTCGTGCCGGTTGCAGAGATGAATTTTTGCGTCTCATCTTGTTCGCCAATTCGCTCTACGCTGAAGATTCTTGTGCGTGAAGATCAAGACTAGGTAGATGAGCACGTGCAGTTACGCTTGCGGCGATTCAAGATACTTAATCAATGATAACTATCAGGAATCCGAATCAATACGAATAAATCTGAACATATACATATTTTTAACCGCGAGCACAAAAAATCAAGACGACCCGCGAATCAATCGGAAAAAAACGAAATCAAGACGGCATGGCCACGGCCACCTAACTCTAGCACTAGCTGCAGCTGGCTCTGCCTCTGGAAAACGAATACGAATTTCGAAACCGTATAAGAGCAAAGCAAGTATAAGGGCAAAGACGAAGAGGAAACTCAGTCTTTCTCTTTTACTTTTTGCTCAAAACTTAGATACTAAAGCTGGATGCTTTAAGCAAGGAAAAAGATGCGACTCCACCACAAGATCTTTTCCTGGTGTTGCTTGCGTCTGCCAGATCTGGTCGCTGCAGTTTTTCATGTGCGGTCCTCAGATGTTGCCGTTTTTCACGTTCCCGGAGTCCCCTACACCGGCCATATCGTGCAAGTTGCGAAACACCCGCAGGATTATCAGATTATCTCCCCGGCGCGGCGTTTAGTGGTCGCGCCGGTCGCGAGTGATGCAGCCTCGACGGCTGTTGAAGCTGATGCTGGTGGTCTACAGAGCGGCAGACTGTATCACCTGGACGTCGTGGATGATGGATTGCAGCATTCGAATTATGCTGGGGCCGCGATTTCATCTCGCGGCCAACTACCGCCTGTCACTGTTCCGTCTGCGGGGGACGTGCTTGCCGGCGCCTACTACCTTCGGTTCTTCGGAATCGGAAGTGGATTCAGAAACTACGGCATTCACCATGTGGGGGGACGTCAACCGGACAGGCCGGTCAAGCTCCTAGATAAGCGGCGTGGCGGCCCCCCCATGATCGCAGCTGCTTCTGAACAATCGCTCTTCTCCTTACCTCCTCCAGCAGACGACTCTTACCTTCGTTTCCTGTGCAGCACCGGCACCGCTGCAGCCAGTCGTTCTTCGTTGGACGACGACGACATGAAAAAAGATGAAGATGTGATCCGCGTGCAAGTGCGGGATGTCTGGGAGGTGGACTTTGGTGACGCGAATCTTTCCTCGAAGCTCTTGGTTACGCAAATCCCGGAAGCTGCCGTCGCGTCGGTGGACGAATTTTTCACTGCCCCGGGATTCGCGCCGTTGCGTCTCTCTGTGAATTTGGGTCTGGGTGCGCGAACGCACAGCTTCTTCCCAGGATCCGCGGGGGCACAAACGCAAACCGCTCAGCAGTCGGAGGTGTCTGTTGGTCTTGGGTTTGCATCTGATTCTAATCACCTGCCTTCCTGGTGGACGCGGATCTTTCCCACCACAACTGCACGAGGATCGCCTTCCTCGCCGACATCCACCGTGCCGTCGACGCCGGCTACCGTTTCAGCAGGAGCGGCCGGCTTGCCCTCAGGAACGCAACGCCGTGGCAACTTGTTCTGGAAGGCGGCGGACGCGGAGAACAACGGAATTAAGGTGACTGTAGCGTCGAAGGAGCATGAGGCTGCCGACGTACAAGAGCGCTTGAAAACGACGCCGTTCTTCGGGAAAGGACCGATCGATCTGTCGCGATCAGGCGCTTTGCGTGGAAGTAGAAATCATCTGCACTCCACTAGTGCTGTCGGCCGGGTGGAAACAGCCGGTAGATCCACATCCAGATCCAGAAGCAGAACAGTAGCAATAATCGAAAGAGGCAGGGCTGCTCGTGCGCCACCGCGGGAGGGGGGAGCAGAGAAGGAGCAGACGAAGTACGATTCGGGAATTTCGGTCACATTCGGCGAATCTTCAGTCATATTTCCTTCCAAGGAGGCGGAAGCCGTGGCCGCTTCACCTTCGCCATCGAAAGTGGTTCTTCAGCACCAGGAGAATGCTGAATCTGCTAAGGTTCACGGCGAGAATTTTGATTTTCATCGGGGGGAAAAACAAGAAGACCAGGAAGCTGGCCGCACAAGCACAACCACGACGACGGCGTCCAATGTCAAAGAAAAAACGCCCCAGGTCAGCGCCAGCGTCAGCGAGGAGGCTCCTGCCGGGCTGGAGAGGAGCCTTCGCTCCGACGTGCAGGTGCAGCACGACATGGACTTTAAGTTTCTGGTCAACCTGCTCGGCCTCGGGGACCCCGACTTGCTGTTTGCGGCTCTTTTCAAACATGCCCCGGGCATGGTTCTCTTTATTGAAACGCAAAAAGCGTCTCGAGCGGCGAAAGTCTTGCGCGATCTAGACTTCGAGTTGCTGCGGAAAGCCGTGTTTCTGCACAACCACGACGAAATACTGCGACGACAAGAACGCGAAGAGCAAGGTTCTCTGCAACTTCCGGCGGCGCATCATCGTTGGGACAACGACAGACATGTTGACCATTTCGACGTGCACGTGGTCGCGATCCGCAACCCGGAGCTCAGGGATTTGTTTGTGGTGAAGTCGCGGCAGCATGAAAGTCGAATTCAGGAATTGGACGCCACCGCGGAAATGAAACTGTTACAGCAGATCCAGCTGCATCAGGAACGGAAAGCACCGCAAGCAGAAGGCCGGACTGCGTCCACCGGTAGCGCCGCGACAGCAGCACAGGGTGGCATCAATCTGGACGACTACGATTTCCTGTTTCGCAGTGTTCGGCTGTACGACTTCGAGCACGACGGTAATAATCTTGATCTTGAAAGCGGCGCTGATGTGGAGGCACAGGAAACCCCGGGCAGCGACCACCTTCCGGCGCTCTTGGGCAGCAAGTTTTTCGTCCCCGGGTACCTGTATTCCGGTCTGCACGTGGGACAAGCGCGGGACAGCGAAGTTTTCATGCAGACTGACGACACGTCGGCGCCTTGCCCCAGCTCTGTCACGATGCTGGACGGCACCCCGTGCTGGAACGGAGGTTCCTCGCTCGCGCGGCGCCGCTGGTCTACGCGAGGCCCACTGAAAGAAGAGGACGCACCAGAAATTGAACTCGGGCGAGTTGTTCACGCGAATAAAACGTACCCGAAAATCTATCTGGCCGGCCGCGCACAGGGTTTATTGATTCGCGGAGAAAGCGGAAAGGAACCACACGTGCATGAAGAAGAAAGCTGGGAGGCCGCTCCTCGTAGCAGACTTTGAAGCAATACGAATACTTACGAATACAACAACTCTAGAGAATACAGTCAGACCACGAGCAACAGAATTGCTGCGAGACGAAAACCACATCAACGTCAACTTGATTCAGATTGTGCGCTTGGTCCAAAGCGAGAAAGAGCAAGAAGATGATGCTCCCTGCCTCCCTCGATGTCGACGAATGCTCGTTCGTTCTCGTTGTATTTATGTCGATGATCATCATGATGTCGAGCTCCGGTTCGAGTACCTGTACCACCGTGGTTGCGTCACCTTGATTCAGATCATTCAGAGCGTCGTCTTGGGCTCCTTCTTGATCTTGTCGTGCCTGGTGGGGAGGGCTTCGGGGGTACTGCTTCGGTTTCGTGGGACTGGGCGTGAATGAGCAAATGAATCAATGAAAAATCTTAATCTTTCGCTTTTAAATTCGGCATCTTCATTACGATAACGGTTTTCGTCCTTGTCCTTCAAACTAGAGCACAAAACAGGTCCGGCAGCTCAGAAGAGCTTTTTAGTTTTTATTGGTTTGGTACTTAGTTATGGGGCCAGCTAGTTAGCTACTCACATCATTCATCATTCATCACAAACGCCAACCAGTGAAACAGTATAAGGAGGAGGCTCGCGCCGGGTGCCGGTGAAGGTCCACGCGAGACGACGCGATCGGCTCGAGAGGGGTGAGGCGGTCGTCGGGCACCACCTGCACCTCCTCACACTTTGTAGTCCGTTGTAGCTCCGCAGAAAGGTCGCGACAGAGGCACAGAAAGAGCATGTCCTTGGGATCCTGAGCACAACAAGCTGGGACCACAACCTCGTGTGAGCTTTGGGTGGTCCAACCACCTGAAGCTGAATGGACGAAATCGGCCACCGGACGGGTCCGGAGGACCATCCGGGAGGCGCTTTTCTGGATGCGCCATACTATCGGGGGAAGGTTCCATATGGCTGCTCTAGGAGATTGTCCTTGGGACGTATACCTATCGGGGGAAGCACAAAAAAAGCGATCCGATATCGTTTTGGGAGCTAGACCCGACTGGAGAGCATGTCCTTGGGATTCGGTGCTTGTGCTTTGGGGTCCCTCCAAGTCAATGAAGCTCAGTAGGAAGCTCCAGGGGAAGCTCCATGGGAAGCTTCCCGGAGCTTTCTGGCTGGCTCGTGGTCCTCTCCTAGTGTTCCCCCCGAGCGCTGGCCCGACCTGTCGCGCTCGCGTAGGAGGCTTCCTAATACGACCGCGAGGTGGAGGCGGGCCCTCGGTGGTGCCCGACCACTACCGAGTCGCGACCAGCGTTGCGATGAGCGTCTCGCGCAATCCCCCCGGACCTCCTGCCTCTTACTCTTTGGATGCCGATGCTTGATGATTTTGATTGGTTTCGTTATTGCTTATCTAGCTGGCCCCTTATTAAGCCTGCAGATAGTTTAACTGTTAAAAGCTTACGAAAAAACGCGGCCAGCTTGTGCCGCAGCTCGACCTGTTTTGTGCTTAGTTTTTCAAGGACAAGGACGGAATCCATCTGCGTA
>RXOD01003887.1:0-39831 GCA_005223375.1 Amoebophrya sp. AT5.2 | reverse complement strand
CCAAATCCCAAAGTAAAAACACGGCTGGATAGTCGTTTTGGTCCCTCGTCCAAACCTTCTTCCCCTCTGCCGTGAAACTGCGCTTGAACATCGTCTTCACCGGATCCCAGCCACCCTCCTGTATAATATTTTCATCAATTTCAATAAAGTTTGTGAGTGACTGAGTTATTTGATTTTCCTTGCTTTGGAATATCGTTATCGAGAAGGTCCACCAGTGCTCGACGAGGACGAAGGAAATCATCATCTTCGTCGGGATCTATAATGGCTGGCTACAGCTACGTCCTCCAAGTACAACTATCAATCTACAGCTGATTCCAGATCAAGATATCAAAATTTAATTTAAGCGCAGCCAAGCGGAAGCGCAGCCACCAGCACGACGACTCGTTGTAGGCGCAGGAGCTGGAGGTAGAGCCTACTTGTAGTTGTACTTCTACTTTCTTCGTACCTGCACTAACAATTCCTTCCGCAGGTCCAGGCGCAGCAAAACGTAGCGACCGCCAGGCGACACTCCGAGCAGAACCCCCTCGTTATCATAGCTCACACGACCCGGATCCCGGCTCGCAAGCGGTGAGTAAATGTGTTCCGTCGTTTCTTCCAGCATCACAGAATCGCGACTACGTTCGTCTTCCGACTCGTCACTAGTCTCGTCTCCCGACATATCTTGTTCCTTGTCGAGCGCCATTGTCTTGAACCGGCAGTCGTATGCCTTCATCAAATGTTCGAGGCTGTACTCACCCAGCAGCTTATCCCGCATTTCGTAGTCGAATAGCCGCAGCACAAGAGGTTTTGCCCAAACAGCGAGCAAAGAACCTCCTCCACGACTTGCCGGGGTTTTACTGGACTCAAAGTCCCCCGGCCCCGCAACATCGACCTGGTTCTTCTTGTGTGCATGCAAGACTTTTCCGTTACTCACAAAAAAGAACGGCTCCTGACACGTTTCCCATTTTATGTGGCTCTCCACGCTTTTATTCTGCAGTTCTTCAACATCGTCCGAGAAGCTCTCCACGCGTGCGCTCCGCTCAACGCCCCCTGTTGGCATCCAAGCGACCGAAGTCGGATGGAGGAACTCGCGCCCGTCGGCTCCTCCAGGATAGACAAAATCCGCGCTATGTAGCAAATTCTTGCTATCTGTCGCTCCGTGTCCGGTTTTCTGACGCTTCTCGGGTGGCGGGCCAATTGGCAGCTCGAGACGAGATGAAGACGATGACCCGCCCCCTTCTTCTACAACTTCTCCTGAAGTACAAGATGTTGATTTAGTGCCGTCAACTCTCCATTTCCACAAGCGAAATCTCGATCCCCCCGTTGCGATGGCGCCTGGATCTTCGGCTGCATATAGAAACAGAAACTCTCCGGAGGGACTAAGTCGCCAAATGCCAGGAAAGATTTCGTGAGGAAGCACTTCGAAACGTGTAAGCGCAAAGTCCTGATCTAACTGCAACAGAGGCTCCACTCCGACCTGCTGTCGTACTGCTACCTCCTGTTGTTCTCCAGCACTACTGGCACTTGCCACCTTGTTCGCAGAGGATGCCGCCGTCGCTGAGGGAAGGGCCACTTCTCGCTCTTTGGCTTCCGATTCGCCCGGCCTTTCTTCGGCGAAGGAAAATCTGAACAACTTGTAGGTCCGAGGTGCATCGAGGAAGCCGACGAAAGCGAGATCTGCATCTGCGTGATCGTCAAATATTTTCGCCCCACCTGCTTCTTGCTCCGCTTGGCCTTCGCCCACGACACCCGCGAGAGCCTGATCACCAGCACCTTTCGAACACATCACCTTCACGTTCACCGCTGAGTGTTTTACTAGCTGCGACCGCATCACTTCTCTTGCATCAGCTGCAGCACCTTCATCTTCAGAATCTTCCGAAACGAGACTTTTCCAGCGTTTCTTAAACGTGCCCCAAGTAGAAGTAGAACTTCTAGTGGGGTGATCATGTTGCTGTCCTGCAGCTTCATCTCCCACGACTTCTCCCCAAACGTATACATGGCGCGGTCCTGCACAAGGTTGGTAAAGCGTGATGCAGTCCGCCAGTAGCGCATGCGAATACGCTGCGTATCCTTTCAGTGCAGAAACCAATTTGGTGCGAGCGTCTCTTTGTTCCGCGGTCAGCTCTTCCGCAGGAGTTCCTGTAAAGAAGGATTTAGGTAGGCATAGGGAAGCAGCGAAGAAGTAGCACAGACTTTCCATGCTGCTCGTTGGAAGGCGCACAAGACGAAATAAAAGCTACGAGCGTGTCGTAGGCAAGCCAAGTCGGTCTATTCGTGGCGCGCGTACCGTGCCAGCACCAAAAATTTTATCCATAAACGAGCGGCCTGCCCCAGGCCCATGACGCACCAAGCACGCAAGCGCCCCCGCATAGGCATCCACTCAGTCACGTCGCGCTTCGAGCGTGGAGAATGAGAAAGAATAAGTCAGTTCGTGGCGCGCATAGCGCGCCAAAAAAAATAATTTTGTCCGTTACATCAGAATCTTCCACCAGAACACTGTAAATATTACTGTAAGCACAAAAGCCCTCTATGTCTATGCCAAGAAAAAAAGACACCGTGCGGCCCTGGGAGGACAAACTTTTGCTTTGTCGCGCACCACTTGAGTTTTGTAGCTGCTCCGGCGCGAACAGCCTCTGCGAGTTGTCGCTTGATTTTGCCACCGTATGCGTCGGGGGTCATCTCGTCCGTTAACGTATCCCCCTCGCCCAGCCAACTGTGCAAATGCAGAAAGGAGCAGCCATATCGAACGGTTGTTCGAACCCCTTTGGGGAGCTGCAGGCAGCACTTCAAGTTCAGGTCGGCATCGCAAATTTGCGAACAAGTACTCCCACCCGAGGCCTCTTGTTGGATGCGCTGCTGGGTGAGAATGTTGTTCAGAGCGGAGTAGCAAAGTCGCATTCTTTATTCTGATGACTCTGTAGTCGGTGTGATCGCCTCTTGAAAGTTCTGTCCTCATTGGGAGAAGAAAGGTAAAGTTGCTCGATGATACGAGTGGTCTCGGACCGAAAATCAGAAGTATAAGGGGTGCGGCACTGAGTAGCAGGTCGAGCCTCACAGAAAAAAAAAAGGCCACGCCCTTGTGGCGCACGCTCATCAAGAAAACAAAAACTAAACTGTCGAAGTGCGTTACAAATTAATGGAGACACAAGCACAACATAGGGGTGAAGGTTCACTAACATGCCCACCCACTATCCTCCTGAAAATAAAGGATCTTCGACGCCAAGGCCAGAAAAGGGATTCGGTTTGGCATTTATGGGACCGAATTCAACGCGAGGTCGTCCTTGTCCTACTTCATCTGCTCACTCAGGTGGAAACATACGAAAATCCTGGAGTTTTTCTGCAGAACATGCGCAGTCACCGATAGATGCTCACTATGAGGAACGATCCTTTGACATTGACTTCAGAATCGGCACAAGGCAACGACATTTTACCGATAGCACCCACTCATTTGATACCGACCGAAAAACTGATCTCCTTCGTCCACCATCTGGTGGCCCAGCCCCAGAAGCCACTTCTTCAGCTTTCTAGCTGAACAATGCAAATGGTAGAACAAGAAACACTAAGTAATAGTTTCAAGCGCCTATGGTTCTGTACGTAGTCAGAACTTTCGGCAGAGCTTGCGGCGATCAATCCGAAGGAATGGCTGGCTCGTTCATGCCGCCGGCATGCCCGGAGCTAGCCCTCCCTTGGCCTTGGAGATGCCTATGGATTAGTCAATGAGCTAGGGTTTTTTCTAGCTTCTCCTTTTAGCTGTCATCAGTGTCAGTTGTCATGATCTGGTGTCAATACTGCAGCTGTTTCCGAATGTTTGTACTGACTCCGAAGGTCTTCGAATGCAAATTGCACACTTCGGCTCACAGAAAGGCTTTTTCATGATCGCCTGACGATTTCCGGTCACGCCCCCCCCCCGCCAAACGATCCTATATTCATCAACATCGCGGCCCATTTCATCAGTGAGGTGGTGGCGGCTGCTCAGCTGCTGTTCGAGTACAACAGGTTGCACTTCCGGTGTTCAAGGAGGGCACTCTTCCTCCTCCGGCGGCCTGCGCGACCAGTTAGTTCGGTGGCGGGGCCGCCTGCTCCGGAAGAGGAGGCATTTTCGGCTGTGGTGCTGGGGAATGCTCATCCTGCACCGATGTCAGCCCGGGCGCCGTCGGAGGTTGTGGCGGCTCTTTCGCGGGTACTGTGCGCGCCCTTGGTGGTGGTGGAAAAGCGAAACCTGGGGGCGGTATTGCATGTCCGTCCAAAACGCGTCTGCTGTTGGCGCACTGTTCCTGCAAGGCATGCTTTCGCTTCGATAGACCAATCCACTCCCGCAACGCTTTCAGGCCCGCATATGTCTTCAAATTCTCGCTATCCGCTCCTAGGTGCACCGCGCCACCGCCATAAATCAGTGCCCGCCTGAGAAACTCCGCGTGAGGAGAAATCGCCCGACACGTACCGGCAGTCGCCTGCGCGCGAGAGGACGATGAAATCAGGCGCGGGTGGACGTCGTAGCTAGCCATCGAGAGTTCCTCGCCCCCGGCAAAGGATGGCGCCGGCTCGTGGCGTCCAAGTCGTGGACATACGCCCCTCCTCCCTGCTATGAGTTCGCTCACTTCGTAGTCTGCGTCCACCTCTTGCTGGCGCCGCTGAATTTGGCGGCTGTCGTGGTTCAGCGCATGCGCAACAACAGGGAAGTCCCCTCCTGTCAGTAATTGTTCGAGCGCCCTGTGTCCCGCTGGCGTGCCGGTCCTCGCGTTTTCGCGTGCGACTCTGTGCAGACCCCCTGCACTCCTCTGGAGGATGACGGCTTCAGCGAATAAGACGGCGCGCGCACGGACTTCGCGGGACGCGATCTCCTTCAACATCTGAGATTCTAGTACATCCGGATCCGACACGGATTCGAAGCGCGGTAATGTGCGGCCGTCCTCGAGGGCGTCCGCAACCCACGGTGAGCGAAGCAAATTCCGTTCTTGAGCTAATCTCAACAGCTTTTCCTCCGCGACGACCCGGGCATTGAAACTTTCGGTGGACTCGTTATTTCTCTGCTGGGGAACTAAACGAGGGCTGCCTGGAGAGCAAAAGCTGTAGCTTGCCGTCGCTAGTGCGGGATGTCGCTCCGGTGGGGCGAGACTTCTTCCAAAGGGCGGAGCCCAGCATTCCGCGCCGGTGCTCGCCAATGCGTGCAGCCCGGTCGGAGTAGTGACCCAAATCTTTCGAAAAGTGTACAATGAAGAAGTGGTCGCGCGAAAGCCTTCATCGACTGAAGGTCGAACGGCGTCCGTTTCCGCACACTGTTCCACACGCCCGCTGGAGGACGCAACAAGAAGCGCGGTGAACCGGGCAGCCTCAATATCCGTGACGAACACCAATCGCTCCTTCGACTCCATTTGTCGCTGTCTCTGCCAGCGTAACCAGGAACGAGCCTTACTGTCTTCTTGCTGTTCCCGTAAGACAGCACCGAAGCGTGAACTTCCCTCGCTTGTCACTGGAAACGCCTCAATGGCGCCGTACTCAAATTGGTTGTAAAGCTCCGCGACGATAGACAGGGTGCTCGGAAACTCCGGATCTGTCTGTGCGTCTTCCTCTTCCGCGTCTGGGCCGACTAGCATCGATAACAACTTGGGAATGCGTAGAAAGTCAGCGTTTCCCGCGATCGCCAGCATCCGGGGAATGTAGTGGACCCGCTCTTTGGCAGCGTAGAACTTGCAGCTCAGATCCGCCCAAGCTTCTCGGTATCTTCCGACTTTTCTCTCGAGTCTCTCGTTGAATTCGGACACGGTCGTCGAAAGGCGTCCGAGAGCGAGGCCGTGCCCTTCGCGTTGATGTCTACCTCGACCGAAATCAAAACCGAGGCTTTCGCGCGACAGGATGACGCGCCAGTCGTCCTCACTCGGGGCCCTATACGCCCCCGTGCAAGGTTCATCAGGCTGCCGCAAGTCAGCTGGCCGCTCTGCTTCATCACAATATGAGCCAGCTCCAGCACACGCCGTCGTGCTCGTATTTGTATTGCCGTCGTCTCGCCGTACGTACCAGTACGTGGGAAACGATGCGACTACATCTATGACTGGCGCCGGCTTCCATCTGCAATTGTCGCGGAAGATTTCAAGAAGGTTCTCTGAGAACGCATCGTGCGCAGCTTTGGGTAGGCGCCATGCGAGCGGTGCGTCGCTACTGTGTACTCCCAGTAGGCATGACGTTGTCGTACTGCTCAGGCGCATCTCCTCAGTTTGCGCTTCGTCGGGGGCTGTCTCGCATTCCCGCATACCCGCCGTGGACGTCCCCCGAGCGACGTTTTCCGACCCGCCGACGAAACCGAGCAACTGACGTATTTGTGCGGCAAACCGAAGGAGAATCTCAGTTTCGCCGTCAGGCGTGTTGTGGAGGAGCGCCATCTGTTCGTCGCTGATAGAAACCTCGAATTGGAGCCACAAAAGCTTGTAGTCATGGCGCTGCATCTCGCTTTTCTCAGCAGGCGGAACTTGGCTCCCCTGAATCCGTTTCCATAAATCCGCCGACAGCTTTGCCCCATGAACACTTTCATCATAACCGAGGTCCCCGCCCTTTTGCCTGAAACCCGGCCAAGTCTTCGTCTTGAAAGGCCGTCCTAGTAACTCTCCGTACCGCGCGCGAAAGATCGCGCGCAGCGCCGTGTATTCCTCGTCCATGTACTCCTGCACCAGGCCGTCTACATCGCGGTGCTCGTGTCTTACTCTTTCTGCATTGTCATCCAATCTCAGGTCCGACAAACGAACCTTCAACGAATCGCGAATTTCGTGCTTCTCGCCGGAAGGCTGCGCCGCCGCGTCTCTACTCCGTCCTCTACTTGCGTCGCGCGGTCGCTCCGCTTGAGGCGAAAGCTCATCTTCGCGGCTACCGCTTCGCCTCGTTTCACTCCTCCTCCTCTTGCACATCTCGACGGTGTGGCCGTGCGCGCAGAGCAGGTGCGAAAAAAAGCTTTCTTCCAATTTTCTGCGCAGAAGGTATCCGTCCGCGACCTCCTGGTCGCTGTTATGCGGATCTGCCACATTGCCATCTTCACCTCGTCCGAATCCGCCTGGTAGAAGCACTGTATTCCGAAAGGTGTCGTAGAACTCTTGCACCTCCGCAAGCAGTTCTTCCGCCTTCACAACTCGCTGAACACGACGACTAACACCTTGCGGGTCACTTGCCTTGATTGCTGCGCCGGGTAAACGTAAAGCGTAGTCCAGCCGCACGTCCAGTTCCAGAGCAAGCTCGAATCGAATGGGCCGCACAACGCGTTCGCGTATCAGCAGCACTCTGTTTAGCGGTGTCTCGTATGCGCCCAGAAAGTGGGGCGCCTTGTTCCATGGCCGCGCCGCGTCTTGGCTAAACCAAATCGGCTGCCTGAAAACGTGCTCCATTGCCGCGCCTCCGTCGAGAACCGACATGAAGGGCGATTGAGCTCCTGCTCGTGTCACAAGGGTGGCGTGAGCATTACTTGTCGCAGCCGCAGTGGGAAAAGTTGAAGCTTCGCCCTTGGTATTAAGTGCGGCACCGTCATCGTGGTGCCCCTCGTTCGAAGCCGGGTCTACTGGACCAGCACCCACGGCGTCACCAGAAATTTTCCGCTGCCCGCTGCGGCGACGGCGCGAGAAACCTTGATGAAGCTCCTGCAAGCGCCACAACTCCGTCGTGAGGTTACTTGACTGCAGGTATTCTGAAATGCGAGCGCGCGCGAGCTTCCTCCTGTTCTCTTCCGCTTCAAATTCCTGAACGCGCTTTTTGTAGACCTCGAGCTCCTCGTCCATCTCTTTAACAAGGCACGTACGGTCTAGCGCAACTGAAGGTTTTACTCCGTCCCCCTCCCCATCCTCATCCGGACGGCACTCGCGTTTCCACATCTGGAAAGCTTTCTCGACTTCCTGGGGCGTTACCAACGCTACGTGCTCCCGTTCGGTAAATATTCGTTGATCGCGGCAAGCTTCCTCATTCGTAATGACTTCCTTTAGTGCTTTGCACTTCTCGCAGTGAAAAATTTCGCGCACAAAATCATGAGACAATCCCACACTTCCGTTGAAATCCCATTCTTCCTGCGTCTGAACGACACCACCAAACCAGGGGACGAAGACGTCGGCAGTTTGGTTCGCAAAGAGAGTCGACTCCCGCGGGACAACCTCTCGTGCAAATTCGACTTCACTGTAGCTAAGCACCGGAAGGCCCCACCCGCTGTCGCTCGCGATTTCTTCGGGAGGATGGTCGTCGAGAAGTGGAGGCTCCGCACTCGAATTACGAAGCGGATCCTGCTTTTCGCGTTCCTCCACCAGCCGATGGACTTGCTCTTGCGCTCCGGTAATGTTGCTACTGGCACCGCTATCGGCGTTAGTTTCGTTGACACCAGTGTCAGTGACGCCGCTATAGTAAACTTCTGCTTGTTTTTGTCCACGTCCCCACCCGAGGTCAGAAACGGTGGGACTCTTTATGGGGATAGAGCTCGCCACCCGCTCTGGCAGTCCGCGAAACTTCTCTCCTGAGTAGATGCTCGCGCGCGTGACCACGACCTTCAGTGCCGCTTCGAGTGCGTCGAGAAGTTGAGGCGCCATTATGTGCGTGAAGCGCCACCGCACCTCCCGTATCATCTGTGCTGCGAAAACGTCGACCAGAATCACGGGGTTGCTCAGCTGCTGCAAGTTGCCCATCTGCCTCCACAAACTGCCGTCCTCGATAGTCAGAAGCAGATCACGTGCAGCCGCGTAGAAGGTCTGCGCAAGGCTGTCAAGGTCTCGGTTTCTCAGCAACACGTCCTCAGCAACCCGCTTCGATTGAGCACGGGCAGGCACCGAAGCACCTTTCGCGGAGCCGCCTGGCATCGTGTCGTGCTCCGTGGCGCTCGAGCTCGACGTCGACTCTGTTCCTGGATTGTAGAGCCGCATGTTGCTGTAGCCGACCAGAGGCTTCCGAAAGAGGCCGTAGTTTTTGTTGTTCGCGTCCACTGCAGCTACGCCTGGAGGCAGATCCACGGTGTAGAAGTGTCTCTTCACATCGTACTCGACCACGCGCGCCACGCTGCCGTCATAGTCCGGCGGACTAATGGTGCCCCCGTCTCTACTGCTTTCTGGAAAAACCCCGGTAACCACAACGAGGTCCCCCTTGGCGAACCTCGACCGTGCGTGTTCCTCCTCGAAACCTGCATGCGGCGTGCACCGAAGCAGCAAAGTGCCGTCTGCCCACCTGCGATAGCGCTTCTGCAATACAAGGTTCTCCGGCTGCACCTGCCATATGCGGACTGCAGAGGGGGCTGCATCCGCCGGATTACACTTGTGCCCGTTCTCGTCAATTTCTGGCTGACTCGCAATCCGCACCTGGCACTGGCTCTCGTCCTCTACAACATCGTAAACGCCGGAAAATTCGTCGTATCCACGAATGAGTACCTTCCTCTTGTTCAGCGAAAGCGACGAGGATCTACCCTCCTCCCGGCTGTTGCTGTTGGTCGCATCAATTTCCGGAAGCCCCTCGACATCTGCTTCCGCGCAATCGTTTTCCTGAAAGCGCGTGCGCGGTGCGTAGGTTTGCAACGCGGACCACCAGAAGGCGCCTCCCGTTCCCGTTCCGTACCACCCCTTATATCCGTTGAGAAACGATCGCCAGAACTGGAGCGGTCGCTTCACGATGGCCCGCACCTGCATCACCAGGGCGTCAGCGTAGGTCTTCTTTTCCGTGCGCTCCTGCGTCCACCAGGCGTACGCGATCACATCGTGCTTGCTGAGCCAAGAATTGTTGTCCTCGGCACGCGCGAGAATTTTTGCGACGCCGTAGAAAGCGTCCGCGCGGCGGTCCCAAAGCGACTCCTCGTTGCTGACCCGCTCAGCCATGGAAAGGTTGCCGCCAGGTTCAAACCAATGTCGGCCACGTAGTCTACTCGCATCCCCCGGAGGCTTGCTTGCGTGCACGTTGTAGTAGAGATCTTCCGCACAGCTCACCGTTTCCGTGGCCTTCGCACTCCTCCGACCACCACTTCTGCCTACAGTGGACGCCATTAAACCGCCGCTTTCGGAGTCATAACGAAAGATCCCAGCAGGACAGTTTCCAGCAGTTGGTGCTGCAGAAGTTACACCTGCATCTCCAGCCGCATTTCCTTCGCTACTCCGGGTTATGCTTGTGAGGTACGTAAACAACTTGTCATCATCCAGTTGGGCGAGCACTCCGGAGTCATTTTTGTACTTGCGCCTAAGCCGGTTTACCTCAGAAGTCAGAACGCAAACCTTGTGAGTCGGAATATCTTCATTTGGTTCCACGGCGCCGAGCTGCGCCGTGAGGTCGCCAGTCTGTCTGCTCGTGCTGGTGCGTGGTGGGTTCCGTTCGTCCGTAGGCATGACCAATCCCAACAGCGTCTCGCGCACACTTGATCTTTGTCCGAAGCTGAGGCTGAACCGCACGCAGTCGTGGTCTTGCACGGGATGAAGCCAGTCGCGGCGAAATTTCAACATGCGCGCCTTGGTTCGCGTACTATCGATGACGAACGCGATGTGTTGCCTTGCGAAAGGGAAAACCCCAATGCGCGAGATTCCTTGGGCAATTTGGTCTTTCTCCGTGCGCTCCGACACGGTCAGAAACAGGAAGCTACCATCGTCCGGCGGCACGTAGCTACTGAAAGTCCGTGGCTGGTCAAACCACGAAAACAACTTCGCTCCGAGCTCGTCCAGCGAATCCTCTCTCGACGCTTTTAGAAAGCTTTCTTGCTTTTCGTTGACTAGTTGCACGGGAGCGACCTCACGGATCCGCTGCTGGCAGTGCGCTGCAACCTTCTTCGACAACGCATTTTGCGGGTGCTCGCTCGCGTCCTGTTCCTGCCAGCCTCGTGCGTCGTCTACCAGCCTCGTGCGTCGCCTCGTGATCGCAGCGATACCGTGACTAAATAATGAATTGTAATGGTACATGAAAACCGAGGCAACTTCAGTTGGACCCCTATCTTCCCAGAACGCGATATATGTGCGCGCGCTCTCTTGCAAGTTCACGTAGTACAGCATGCCACAGGCGACCAGCCGCTTGTTCTGGCCCTTGAACAGTGCTGCAACATCGACCAAAGCAGAAACGCGCACGACAGAGTTCGCAGCTGATGTCTGTAGTCTTCTCTGGGTTCGCAGTTGTCTGTACAGGTCGAAGAAGTGGTCGATTGCATTTCGAAAGCCCGCTGCTGCGTCGTTTGTTGTAGTAGCCGCCACACTGAAAGCGGTTCCCTCGCCAGCGCGTCCTCCTACCTCATAACGCCGCCCGGAACGACGATTCAGTGGCAGTGGAGGTCCTCCACCTCCACCATCTTCAATTACTAGAACCGACGTCGTCGGGTCTTCCAGTAAAAGCTGGAGTGTGGTTTTCGCTGACTCCGCGTCAAGTTCGTGAACGAACGCCAAATCGTCCGTTTTCGTCAGTGGCGGCTGCAGACGCGTCTGCCACGTCATGCGGTCTTTACCGGTTGCACTCCACACGAAAGCCTCACTACCCGCCGCAACAAGCTCCATCGGGCCGCTGGTGACTTGATTTTTGTATCGCTTGACGTGCCTCGTGTCCAGAAACACCAGCCGAATTTGATACCAAAGCATCAGCTGCAGAAAGCAGACGCGCCGCGACGTCCTCTCATGGGTTTGGAGGCTATGCAGAAAGCGCGCGAACCTCACTACGAGGTTGCTGGGAATGCTCTCGGTGTGGTCATGGGTAACGCCGCGTTCGGGGGGGCCCTCGCTGTACTGCCTGTAGTCCCCATCTTGATTATCGATTTTCCGCCGCATGTAGTAAATAATTCCAGCCACCAAGGCGGAGGATTCAGCCTGGCTACCGCCGCCCATCCAAGCTGCGTGGGCGCCGGTTTCAGTTTCGTCCTCTATGCCAAGCTCTTCTCGAAGGACTCGCGCGAAAAAAAGCCGTTCGGGACGCCCCGGCTCGTGCTCGTAGGCGAAAGTGAGAATTGGTGGAGCGTTCGTCAAAAAGGCTTGCTGGTAGTACCTACGAAGGTTCATTTTCAAACGATACCAAGTCGATCTCTTGGTCGTTATAGTGACGGGCACGACTTCCTCCACCTCGGCCTCCGTGACTTCCTCCACCTCGACCTCCTCGGTAAGTTCGAACAGCTCCGTGATCAACAACGCCAGCAGCCGCTCCGCCTGCCGAAAGGCGCGCACGTAAGTATTTGGACCGCGTGCGCCGGGAAATTGCTCTTGCCAGAACGGGCTTGATAATTTTGTCATCACGGTTTTCACCAGGCACTCCCACGGGCTTTTAATCACTGAGATCTCACCCGGCGTCTCCGCGGGATAACCCCCAGCTCTATACGGGACGGCCGCCTCCAACTTCGGGTCCTCAATGGACCAGCCGAAATCCTTGCCGACCTCCTTTTCAAACGAATCGAGGATTATTGGGTGGAGGTAAGCTTTCGCCACCGACAACTGGTCCTGTAGCCGCCGCCAGCGAGGATCGTGAGTATTCACCGTGCTCAGTGCATCGTAAAAGCCCTGGGCACTATCTTTCATGATTTCGTACTTCGCTCGACGAGAAGTTGCCCTGCCGCCTGCCTGTTCGGGTGCGTCATCGTTCGTGCGAGGGGCGGAGGGTCCTGCCTCCACCATCTCGCCTTCGATCGCAGCATGGCGCAGGTACTTGACGCACCCGGTTAGAAAGTAGGACTCGGTAAATTCGTTCAGCATGTCGCTCCTCTGTGCGCCGGGCGACTCCCGAAACGAGCGTCGGATTTCTTCGCAAAGCACGTCTGCGAGCGGCAGCAAAATCTGCTTCGACAAATAATTCTTTTGTATTTTCGTCTGTGCGTTGGCAATTATTTCGTCCAGCAGCAATCTCTTACCCTCTCGCGCGCGTTCGTCGTCTTCATTCTGCGAGCGATTGGAGCCCGATTCTTCATCTCCTCCGAGAAAGCGGGGCCACTGTGGGAAGGACCCGCCCACGCTTTGTTCGCCCTGATCCTCCTCCTCAGACTTCTCGATAAGCATCTCATGCAGGATGAAAACCGCAATCTCGGCCCCATGAGGGCTAATGGACTCGTGCTCGACCAGCGGATAACTCAACTGTTTTCGCGAATGAAGAATAGTGTCGCCCTCGTCGAACAGGACTGCAGCATGTGCTTCCAAAACCCCGCGAAGTTGCTCGTATACTTCCGCCTTCTTCTGCAACAAAACGATCCTCCAAGCGGCTTCCAGCATCCGATCGGCGTTTGCGGGGCCCTCTATTTCCGTTGTGTTAAAGGGCTCCTCACACAACTCCTCGAGAGTTAGACGCATTTCCCACTTGCTGTTGCTGCGCACATTCGGATCCATCGAATCTCCTACGGCCGTTGCGGCGAAGGTATCCGGCGTCATTTGCCGGTAGTGAAGCTGGAGCTGATGCAGACACTCTACGGTACTCGTGTACCGCATCCAACGAGCAGAAGCGCTTTCCCCATTCTTGTTCTCGACCTTGGACCGGCGCGTGCCACTACTTCTTGAGGCTGCCGTTTCTTGTGAAAGGGTTTCCGAGCTTTCCTGCGATAGGTTCCCGGGGACGTCATGAGCGGAGTGCTCGTCCTCGTGCAAATTTTCGTTACCAGCCTGCATCGTGGCCTCGAAACCCGTTTGCGGCACGGAAAACGAAAGTAAGAGATCGTGTGACTCGGACACGCGTACATCCTCCCATGCCTTTTCACCGGCGGCGAAGATGCCTTGCAAAACCATCGGCTTTGTCACGAAAACGATGTTGCCGCTCCGAAGCGCCGACCGTAGCTGTGCCAGGAGAGCAAGGAGGTGCTGAAGTGTGTTTGTGAAGGCCAGGGCGAACGTAAGTGGCAAGACGCGAATGTCGAATACAGACAACGCCTCCTGCAGATCCCTGCGTGCAGTGGCGTAAAGCGAATCCGCAACCACGACGATAGGCAGCCGATGTGCGTTCGAGAGCATTTTGAGCAGAAGCGGACACATCACCGAGGTTGTACCCAGGCCCGTGGCAACACGCATGGCGCGAGATGTGAAGCTGGTAGTGCCGGCCCCTCTGCTTGTTGATGTCGAGGAAGTAGATGCGAAAGACGTGTCGTCTACATGGCGATCTGAGGACGCCAGGAGCATTGCAGCAGCTCGTTGGTTCCGTATACGTAGTTCATGATCTTTCGCTGTAACAGTCGACCCTACGGCCCAAGTAGACCCGAGTACGACATTGGCGCGCTCCCAGAGCAGCGCATCGTGCGTTCGCGTGTACTCTGGCGCTCCTACGAGATCCACAGAGGAGAAGAATGGTAGCTCCGCACCAAATGCCGGCAATGCAAAAGCATCCGGAATTCGTACAGAAAGAGCGGCCAGCTGCTCATCGATTTCGGCCGCTGTGGATTTGTCAGCGCCGTCGGATGGCCTACTCCCGCGGGTATTCGTGACTCTATGTAACCATTCCGACCGCACCCAGAACCGCTTCGCGTTATTAGCTGCTGTGCCAGCGACGGCAGTGGGGCTCGGCCATTCCTCCGCAACGTCGACGCCGGCATTTGGCGCCCTCATCGGGAGCGCTCTGATTTGTACCCAACGGCGGTCTGCTCCGATTTTCAGGACCTCAAATCCAGCAGAAGTCTGGCTCCGCGCGAGCGTATCCAAGGAAAGAGGTTCGGAGCCCAAGCTGTCCGCTGATGAAGCGAAAGGGAACGGTTGTTCATGTTGGACGCGTGCCTGCCCTGCTGCTTCCGATTGTCGGTAGAGTGTGTTCCACGCGCGCACCCGCCCCAAGTCAAATAACACGGTCTGCCCCGGGCGAAAGGCGTTGCCAAGCTCCTCCACGCCACAAGGGAGGAGATGCTGGTCGGGTGAAACAAGCAGCGGCGCCACGTCTAGGAGGTGGTCGTAGTTTTTTGTCACTGCATGGCCGCGAGCCAACATGCCGGAGTCCCGTGTGTTTCTTGCCTTGTTGTGAGCATCAGCACTACTTGTACTTCTTGGCGCGTAAGAAAGGAGCTTGCCCGCGACCACGGCAGGCTCCACGGCTATTGGATGGTCGCGACGGTTCGCGATTAGAAGTAGTTGCTCGACTTGCGCTCTTTCCAGGTTGTGCCTTTTGGTGGCCGAAAACAGAATCAGTTCGGGATACAGTAACGGGTCGTACTGCAAACAACTTTCGACAACCTCGAAGAAATCGGCGTTTGCAATGCGCAGCTTGTCCGAGACTTCTCCAGCCGAGTCGAGCTGCGGACGCGTTTGACTTTGATTCCCATCCCCTTCCCCATCCACCGCCAGTCTTCCTCTAATACTTTCATCGTAGCTCTTTCTCAGAAGCAGATCGGCCCGCCTCACTGTCTGCGCAACGACGAGCCCCACGAGATATGCTACACTCAAAATCCGGAGTTTCTCGACGTGCCCTACGTGCAAGTGAAGGAGGCCCGTCTTGTTCCGCCACCATTCAACATCGGTGCCCCCGCTGGTATCGCTGGCCACAAGCTGCAACAGCTGGCGCAGGCCCACAAACGTCCGCTGTCCTCGCAAAAAGCGCACGGCGCCGAGGAGATGAGTGGTAGCCGTCGCGCTGAGAGGCTCCCTGAGGAATCCTGCGCCGAACATTGGTTTGGTTTTGGCCGTCCCGCGATTAGCGGCTCCCGGGGGTAAGGAAGAGCCAGCACCAACAGCTCCTGTTTCAGCTTCTTCTTGTTGACGTTGCTGTCCTACAACATTTTGCGCGGCGTCTCGTTCCTCGCGAAGCTCCACGCTGCGCAGCAAGTCGAAAATGCCTGCTCGAAACTTGCGCACCTTGCGCATCGTAGCAAGCCGCAGCACTTGCAACTGGATCTGCCAATCTCCGCGCGTGCGCTTGATCTGCTGTTGCTGGTTCGGAAGGGGGATGGCGCCGATATTTCCTTCACGCATCAACATATGCGCAGGCCCGCCAGGCACTGTTTGCGCGACGCTTCCTCCGTCTTCGACGTCGACTACGACTTCGGATACAGCAGATTCAGCAACAGGCACCGAGTAATTGACACTGTTGCTCTGCCCGCGCCAGCGTCGCTCCGCTGTTTCGATGCCCAGAGAGCGTAACGAGCGCTCGTGAAATATCCAATCTTGTGCAAGCGAATACGTCTGCATCTCGACGGCCGCCGCTCGTTGCGTTGCGCTTTGCCGGTTCTCGTGATTCTGATTGAAGTGGGCCTCCCGCCCACTCGGGCGGAAATTTTTCCTCTCTTCTTCGAGATATTCCTCGTCCGAGAACCCCAACGAAGCGGAGCGCGTTGTCTCCGGTCCTGCCGCACCACCAGCAGGTCGTCTCAGTGGATCTTCTGGGGAAGTCGCCACCGCCCGTAGGTAGCCCTGTTCTTCTTCCGAAGCTAGATCCAGCTCCGCGTCGCGCATTTCTTTCGGAAGACGATCAAAATCGAGAAGTCCGCGCAGCATTTTTCCTTTCATGAGTCGCAAGTACAAGCGTGCGTCGCGGAAGGCCTGCAGCGCTGCGCGGCGTGTGTTACGGCCTCGGTGCTTCATCAGGGCCGCCTCAACAGCTCTAACTTCACGGTCCCGTTCTCCACCCGCTTCGACCGGCTTCGCCGCTGACTGTTCTTCCTGGTGCTGCGAAGGCTGTTGTGCGTCCCAATTGTTGTGTAGTTCTCTGCGGTCGTCTAGCACGGCAGCTCTTGCGCTCGCGAAGGTTTGCGCGACGCCAAACGGCATTCGAAGCCTTTTTGCGGCCGTCTGCGAATCGTTGGTGTCTGGTGGCGACTTCCGCAAACCAAACGCGTCCCTGGAAGCCTCCACAAAGCGGGCTTGCAGAGTGGGAGCTGCGTCGCCGGCTGCGTCCGGCGCCAGCGTTTGGCCCATGGTGACCGAACCCCCCGAAATTCTCTGCGTGACGGCTTCACTCAGGTCCACTCCCTGCGCCGATAGGCAAATGAGGAGCCGAGGTCGAAGAGCGTTGGCTTTATTTCCGTCATCTCCACCTCTTGAAGGGGTCGGGTCCGCAGAGTCGCGCTCGCGGCCTCCAACTTCCGTCTCGATAAAGGCGAGCAACGCTTCGTCGTACGGCGTCAGGCTTCCCGACATCGTGGGAGCGTCCGGAGTCCCTAGCTGCTCGCGAATGAGATCGACAATATGAAGCGGCCCGTCCAGCTCCAGAATGAACGCACTGCTACCAGATGAACCTCGCTCGCCGCCCAGCCATCTCATGCTGTCCTCCATCGCGAGAATGCCACCTGCGCCGTCCGCACCACTCCTGAGCCAAATATGCCTAAGCAGCTGCAGCATTTCTCTTGCCGCTTCCGTATCAAAGTGCAGGCAAGCTTCTGCTCGTCGTGAACAAGAACTTCCATGCTCGTTGTCGTTGTCGCCCTCGTCCCGTACTAATCCTTTGTTGTACTCTGCGGAAAACGTCGAGGCCAAGGTCGTCCAGGAATTGATCAAGCCCATTTCCCTCAGGCTCACATCCCTGACAGCGGAATCTTCAATTGTAGAACACACCGGCTGCGCATCTTCTGCCTCCCCCCCCCTGTGGTTTTCCCGCAGACCCCACGCCAGCAGTGAAGCTGCAAACAACTGTACTCGCAGCCAATGTGGATCTCGCGCGCCGCGCATGTGCAGAAAGCGCGCCTCCGCCCCGGCGTTCATGATCCAACGGAGAATCCGCATCTCGCTCCGCACTTCGAGTAGACTGGACGCACCTCTAAGACGGCTTTCGCGCAGCCGCAATCCGACGTCCTTGAGTTGGCGCAAGACCGCTCCCGGTTCGACCTCCGGCGCAAGCATAGTGGAGTAGGCCAAAAACAAGGCCGCGTCGTTCGTGTGCCCTCGCGACGAGTCGTAAGCGCTACTGCCTTGGAGCAGCATCGCAGATCGCGGAGGCGCCAGAAAAATTTGCAACTTCTGCTCCTTCGACAAATCGCTACCCTGTAGTCGAGATCCTGTCTCGCTTTGCGCCTTGAGGCCTCGCAAAATTTCACCATGCGCCCTCCGCGCATGCGGGTCGACAATTGGCGTGGCGTCGATTTCTACGAATTCTATGGCGGGATAGTGGGGCGCGAAGTTCTCGTGAAAGCGCTGCTGCAACATTCGAGCAGCATATTGGTGCACACGCGCTCTCCAGAACGGTGCTTCGTGCTCGTCCGTCCATTCGCTCAGCCCTTTCCAGAATTCACGCAGAAGCAAACGACTGTGTGACTGCGCTGCGCTCGTAAGACTGCCAGTCATGCTCGTGCTGCTGCTGCCGCCAAACGCATGCGAAATGAGTCCTGACTCCTGGGCTCGAAATGACGGCAACGAATCAAACTCCCCAGCAGAACGTATGCCCGCGACTAACGGCGCGTCCGCGCTACCTCTTTCGACTTGCGTTGCCAATGCCATCCTGTCAAGCAGCTCCTCCAAAAAAACCATGCGCCGCTGGTGCAGGTTTTCGTCTGCGTCCGGCTTCAACAAGTGGTCGTTTCGCGGAAATGATGAAGGCAAGGAAGTAGCCGTGGTCACGTTAAAATCATTGAAAGAAGCTGCACTTGCTCGTTGCAATTTGCTCAACAACACTTTGCGACGGCCAGTTTCGGCGTCCTCCAACACTAGCGTGTGCGGGAGTGAGGGGAAGCCCGGCACACTTTGCGATGTTGCTAGCAGTCGATACATGGGATTCTCGTACCATCTCCATGTGTTATCTCCGGCTTCACTCGATGTTCGCACAAAAGTGAGCCAGTGAAAAAACGTTGCAGGGATCTGATCCCGATTTCTCGCCGAGAACGTGTTGTTGTGGTCTATTAGGATAGTGTCGTGGCTGCGGCGCTCTGCTGGTGCTGCGCCATCCGGTCTAGAAGCAGATCCAAATCGACCACCGTCTACGTTTTCCGCCAAAGAGGAGGTCGAGAACGAGCGAGAACCCGAAACCAGCCGCGACTGTTTCATCGGAAACTGAAAGGCGTAACTGCTTCGGTGCCAGCCGCGACTGCGTTCTTCAACTCCTTCCCACAGCAACACGTTACGATGAAGAAATCCGAGTGCGCGCGCCGCCGGTGCCAGCTGAGAAGTATCAAAAAGGCGCAACCGTGCTTCTTGAAAATTTTTCGGAAGTCCCGCACTGTTAGCGTCACACGGTGTCATGAAACCTTGCCGGTCAGAAAAATCAGGCTCCTCGTGTCGTTCGCCCCCACCTGCTGTAGAAGTAGATGTAGCTGCGAAGCGAAAGATCATATGGCAAAGATCACCGAGCGTCAACTTAGCTCCGCTATCCCCATCCGCATCTTCAACCCCACGTCGAAGCGTCACCACGCGGCTGGGGTGAAGCGCCAGCACGGCTTTGTTCCCGATCACAGGCGACCTTTGCTGCAAGTTATCTGCGTGCGTGCCTGCTGGATACCCGCGAACTTGAACCCAGATGTGGAAGATGCTCGCATCAAGAAAAGCCCCTCCCTTTCTCTTCGTCAGGAACGGCGGCAATGCGTCCTTGCGGAAGAAAGTGGCACTGCTGTCGTTGCCATCATGAGAAGTGAACTGGTCGTAAGCTTTCTGCACGGGCGGAAAGAGCTCATACCATTCTACGTTCTTTGCAGTCGTTTGCGTCCGATCGGAACCGGATGTAGTCGTAGGGACTGGAATCAATTCCCGCCGCCAGTAAACTGGTCCGACCCCCCACTCTGGCAGCTGTAAAATGCGTAAACTCGCGTATGCAGGTAGCAAGGGCTGCAGACAAGTCAACTCGAGCTGATCTCCTGACGAAGCATCTTCTGCATCCTCCATCTTCACCTCGTCAAAAATACAGTCTCTGCCATACCGCACCGGCAGCCGAAATTCTGAGTTTGTTCGGTACTCGGTCGCGAAGAGTGATGCAATGCTCGGGTCCCGGGCCCAAGAGTGAGGAGCTAACATACGTGTTCGCACGCTCCTGCGCCGCGAGAAGTCCTCCCATAAATCGCCAGTCTGCAAATTCAGAAATACCCAGCCTTTCTTCATCTGTGGGATCTCTTCAGACGGGTGACGCTCTCGACCACCGTCTGCAACCGATGGAGTGGACGCCGATGGAGTGGACGCCGCTGCTTCGAGGTGGGCGCCCAGGAGGGGGTACTGTAGCGTGACCACGGAGGTTTCCGCGATGTTACCAGGTTCTGGCTGCTGTCCTGCGTGAGTTACTTGCTGTCTCATTTCATGAACCAAGCGTTTGCGCCAAGGCGTCGAAAATTCACGCAGCGAGAAGACTTCGCCGATAAGCAAAAGGGCCCGCTTCGCTTGGCCCCCTGAGCCCAGCCCCAACGACTCCACCCGACGCCAAGCAGACGTGTTCTGGGAGAATCCATCCTCCCACTCTCGCTCAAGCTTACGGCGAAGCACCCATCTTGCCTCACGAACGTCGGCAGCGAATGTGCGGTCCGGCTCTGGAAAACAGTCCGCGTCATTTTCGCCAGTGTCGAACACCGCACTCACCACATTCAACAAGACGGCAACTTCTGTCCCTGTACTATGCACAAGAAAGTCGTTGCGCTTTCTACCATACCAACTGTTAGGAGGTTCGCCTTTGCGCGAGGCCCTCCGCTTTTCCGCGTGCAGAATTTGTTGCTCGCGCTCCTTTTCAGAAAGATATCTCCGGAGAGGAGACGACGCGGCGTAAAGTGTGAGGCCCGTTTCTGCCACCTTTCGAATCGCCACTCTGACTGGCCACAAGTGGTCGCGCGGCCGCGATGTTGAGCATACGGAGAAGGTTGCGCGGCGATGACGTGGCTTGCTTTTCACATGGGGAGCTGCGGCAGGATCGTTGTTCCGCTGTTCGTTGTTCTCCTCTTCTGATAATCCGATTGCTTCGTCAGATTTTTCCATCTTCACGAATAACGGGACCGCCGTCAGTACCCAGACGGCAATGGTCGACATTGCTAGTTCGCGCAGCATGGCGAGCTGCCAGAGAAGCTGCCAACGGTCCTGCATACACGTTCGCCAGCGAAGGCGACAAGCTGCATCCCAGTCGCGGTGTCTGCGCGACAATTTTCGTCCCTCCGATTTTGCTTTTTTTCCAATAACTTGCCGCGTCCAAACGTTGTGTTTCTCGTCGGACAAGCCCCGGGGCCAGCTCTCCAATAAAAAACGTGGTGGGAATGCCAGATTGGCGAAAAAGTTCGCTAGCTTCATTATCAGACGCGCCAGCGCCAACAATTTCTGGACACGTAGCAGCGCCTGTTCCATCTGGCCGAAAATTTCTCGTTCTTTCCTCTCAAACGCGGCACTTCCTAATTCCCGGCTTTCCCGGTTAGCACCACGACTACCTCCGCCATCCATTATTCCAGGCATTTTTGCACGTTCAGCTGATTCAGCACGTCTGTTAACAGCACTCGCTTTCGCACTCTGGCGCCCCGTCCACCTCGCGCTAGTTGTTCTCTTCGGATTCCGTTTCTGCTTGTAGCTGCCCCCAGGTCCGCGCACGCGCTTGGCTTCACGCAGCCAGTCAAGATAATCGGTCGTCGCATCGAGGTAGGCCAGCAGTGGCAGCTGCCGTCGGGGCGGGCCGCCGGCTGTGCGCTTCGGCGTCAGTGCCGCAGCCAACCATTCCCGGCCCTCTGGATCGGCTGGTAGTAGGTCAAACACTGTAGCCATGCTACTGCCATCCCCCCTCCAGCGAAACGGCCCAATCTTTAAGATCTTGGCCCAGGAGGGGAGGCGACATGACTCTGCACCGGACACGCCATCGAAGCCAGATGGTACGGAAACAGGCTCAGGCGTTCCCACATAGCGAGGGATGACTCCTGCATTGTCACCAATGGCACACAAAATGTCATCTAGAAGGTCACTGCCCTCTGCGAGCTCCACCACACGATCTGCTATCTCGTCGCCGACGATTTGCTCAGCCACCGTATGAACGAAGTGCCGCCCACCGTCCAAGTCCAGCTGTTGCAACGTAGAATAGACGTCGGAGAGCGGGAGTTGGTAGAACAACTGTATGTGATACTGGCTCGCCCACCAGTGCGGGAAGCGATCAAACAGGTCCAGCATGAGGCTCAGCTGCAGCTGATGCTGCTGTCGCACGAATAATGGCTCCTGTGGCAACGCGGAAGCTGTGCCCGGTGCTTTCGTGGGATCCTCCATAGCAACTCGGAGCGCGCGGTAGTCTGTGACCACGTCGTGCGTACCATGTAGCCTCGGGGGCGCGTGAACGAGCAGCAACAAGCTCAGCAACTCCTGGCTTTTACGCAAATGGTAACGCTGTGCATCTGTCTGACTGCCACCGGCACTGTGCACACCCGTCGTCCCCATCGTCGCGCTCGCGTCGAACGCTTTCCGAAAAAAATACAGCTGGGTTTCCTTTGCAATTTGCGCGGACCGCAAACGCGCCCCCAACAATTTCTGTATTCCGGAATGTTCTTGATGCAACGAGCCGTCGCCGCTCGGAGCGGCTTTGTATCGCAGAAGATTGCCAAAAGCCATTGAAAGTTCTTTCCGCAAAGTTGCTGCCACCGGATCCACTTCAAACTGCTGGCGCATGGTGCTAGCTCCCACGGAACCCCGCCTTATCGTGTCTGCAACTGCCGTGCCCTTCGACGTTGGTTCCGACGACTGATCGAGGTCGCGAACATTCTGTTCGCTTGTGGCAGTTCCCGAAGTGCTGTTGTTCCCCGCACTGTGCACCATCTCGTCAACTGTACCTCCTTCCGGAGGGACACCAGACGGAGACGCAGACGAGGATGCACCACATGTTGTAGGTCGTCGCGAGGCTGACCCAAAAGTGTTCTCATCGGCGCACGACCGAGAGAACGTCGCGTGAAGCTCTTGAAACCAATCTCTGCCCGCGGTCTCCGGGACCGCAAATGGCGAAAACTGCAAAGAGAACTTCTCCTTGTCCGCTTTTCGGTCCGCTCCGTTTGAAACAAAGCTGCGCGCTTGCGGAAAGTGTGCGCGAAGAAACGGCGCCTCATATTCTGCGGCCAGGTTTTCTAGCGGCTGGACGGCCTTCTGGGGCTGCCCCTCTGCTGACAGAGGGTCGCTGCTCGACGGGTCGACGACAAGCTTGTCATTTGCTGAATTTGCATTCGCTGGCGCGTCAACATCCGGGCCAATCCCCAGCAACCCCGCCAAACCAACAATCGCACCCGTCTTGTGCGAAATAAATGCGGTGATCCGCGCGTCCGTATTTGCTTGCCTTTCCGCTAAGCGAGAACTAAGCGCCCTTTCATCGCCAATGATGGATGGTTTTGCAGGCACATCTGCTTCTGAATGTGTTTGTGAAGGCACCATGACCATCCTGGAAGAAGCCGCCTTGCTCATTCCCGGCCCCGATCTGAAAAGACCGGGAAGAAACCGCGCCCGTAGGTCACCCGCCGACGGCTCCATCGATTCTGCGTAGAAAGCAGAATGACCAAACTCCAGCCAATGCAGCCGCAACTGCCATTTCATCAATATGGTGATCGACGAAGAAAACGCGCGGCGAATTTCGTAGCCGTCAGGGTCCGCCTCCTTTACAATGCTTTCCATCTCGTCGAACGAGCGCGGCCTGACCGCCTGAAGACGGGCGGCTTTTAACGAAAAATGGTCTCCATTGCAAATTGGTGTGAACTTGTCATGCGCCTGCGGGATCCGAGTCGGCCCCATGTCGCTGGCACACTCTGCGTTGCGGATGGCAACCGAATCCGAAGTCGAACCATGCTGGAAGTAGAGACCTTTCAACTTTTTCAGCGGAGGTGCCGCTGTTCCTGCTGTGAAAAAATAGCTCCCGCGCCACGTTCCAGGGGACATCCACGACCCGCTGATCCAGTCTTTTTCCCTTGAGTAAGCTTTTTCCCACGGCTGCAAATACCACACCCGCCTCCTTTCAATTTTCGATCGCACAAAGGGGACGAATGCTAAATTTTCGGCATTGAACTCCTCGACGAGCTTGAGTGCCCGCCTTTTCACTAAAGGGCATGGCTCCTTGAGGAGCGTTTGCACCGCTTCATCGATTAGGGCATCTAACTCGCCTAGAAGTCGATCACGACGACCACGGCCACACTCTGCTTCACTTGGAACACCTTGCTCAGAAGCACGCGCCAGCCCTTGCAATTTTTTCGTTGCTGAAGGTGACAGAGACGCACCGGCCGGCAGGTCCCCACTGAAAGCGTTCAGCTTCTTGGTTAACAAGTTGCGCATCTGCGTCAGCAGCCCCCAGTCCAGGTCAGGAGGCGCAGGCCTCTCCTGCAAGTCGTGCTCAGACCATAGGCTGTCGCTGTTGAGGAAGGAGTCCATGGTCGCATCGTCCGGCGTGCGATGGTGTGTCCAACCGCCTGGAGCGCTACTCTGTTTCTTCAGCGGGTGGACGCTGGCCCAATTCAATTCTTCATGCGGACGGGCTACCACAACGCGCTCGCTGTCTGCGCCAACAATCAGCCACGCGAGAAAAGCCTGCGAATCCTTCAAAGACTCCTCCGAAGAAATGGACAGCGCACAGCTATCGCCGATGCAGTCAGCGGCACGCGCCTGAAGCGCAGCAAGGTCCTTGCGATGTAATTTCCGAAAAAGCGCTTGCGGCTGGCCCGCCGACTCTCTTCCGATCGCGTCTTCAAGCGGGGGATTCCATCTGAAAAAATGTTCAGGGCTCGGCGCCTCCGGCGCGTCCACTACTTCCTGCATCCGGGAGAACAATGAAGTTCGCGACAGATCCATTGAGAGCTCAGCGCTTTCCGGTTGTAAGGCCATCTCGTGCGATCGCAGCACCTCGCAGCGGAGCCGCCTGCTGAGCATCTGTCTCCGAACCTCGGCTTTGAGCTGCGATCCCGATTCTGTATCTGTGGCGTTTTGAACGTGCGTCAACAAGAGCTCTTGCTCGCGTGCACCATCATGATTGATTCCACACGCTTCACTACCGCGGCTCTCGCTCAGCGTGGGGGGAAGAATGTGCAACCCGGACAAATCGATCCCGCCCGATTGCCGCTCCCTTGTTTTAATCGCAGCATCTCGCACCAGTTCGAGGCCAACATATAAAATTTTGAAGAGTTGCGCCCTTGCCTGAGCGCGCTCCGCAAAGAGCAGCGGTTCTCCGTTCCGGTGGGCGAGTGCGCGCACAAACACGCTCATGTACCGGACGACGATCCCGTCGAGGGAAAGCATAGCACTGCGTAGTTTTCCTGCAATATTTTTCGCCTCGCGTTCCTCGAAACGCCAGGGAGAAAACCCGTGCGACGGAATGGCACCGGCAATTTCGCGTGAAAAAAGCGCTAGAAGTCCCGGGTAATCGACGGAGTCACGTTGCTCACCATCCAGAGCGCGCACGAGTTGAATCGCGATTGAACGCTGGACTGTCGGGTATGCTTGCGCCGCGAAAGTTCTCGTGTTCGTGCTGCCTGTCACAGCTTCAATACTTTCTGGCTTGCGAAGAGAGCCGAGCAACCAATTGTCTTTCATTTCGACGGCTGTCGATGCAGTCGCGCCATCGTTGAATTCCGCAGCCGGAGGACTTCCGTCGATAAGCCTTAACTTAAACGTGGATGCGACGCTGCCGAGAGCGCGCCGATGCTCCTGTCCCAGGCTCGATGAACTCTCCCCGCGAATCGCGCTCTGAATCTCGGACTTGAGGCGTCGAACCGTCCAGTCTCCTGTGGGAGCGCGGTCGAGTCGCAGCTCCTGCAACGACTCGCAGGGTGTGCCGTTGCTGGTGGAGCTATTTTCCTCTTCCGCAAGAACAGTCATACTCTCGCACCCATGCTTAACGACGCCGAAATAAAGCTTGAACTCCGTCCGTTCGTCCGTCAGATCGGCCTTCGCAGGAACGTCCCCAGCGCCCTCACGAAACTCCTCCACCAAATCCTTCCACTTGCCAGTGTCCGGAAAGTATGGCAGCATGCCCAAGTTCCCTTTCTTGCTGAGAAAATCTCTCTCGGTTGGAGGGGTCTCAAAGAGAAAATCCGTCAACGTGTGCAGCACAGTAAACCCCCATCCATCCGGGCTGGTACCGACGCCGCGAAGAGCTGCCGTCAATTCGGCGAGAACGCTGAGACGAGGCCTCTGCCTCAGCATGGTTGATGCGTCGACGCTGGCAAACCTCAGCCCCTCCTTGTAGTGCATGTTCTGCGAGGAAGACGCGGCCTTTAGCTTCTCCAAAAAGTCGTGGACACGCACTCTGTCGTCGGCCTGTTCGGTAGCGCCAGAAGTAGTCGCTGCAATGCCCGTGAATGCCCGAGCCAAATTTTGCTTCTGCCCGAGTGCTGGCCGGGTTAACTTTTCCGCGATTTGCGCAACACCCGACTTCGCCTCCGCAACCCAACTCACTGCGGAAAGCGTGCGCTTCAGAGAATTCACCACACTTAGTCGAGAATCCACTTTCTCGCTTTTCTCGCTCCTCGTGCTGCTCTCTTCGTCTATAACAAAGCCTGTTGTACGCGCCACTTTCTCCTCCACTCCCGCTCCTTGTGCGAGCACGGCTTTTTTCGCGCGCAAGGGCATCGGTAGTGCAGAAGCATCTCCAGCCGACACTTCGTCGGGCGTGACGCGCAATGTGGTAGCGGCGGTACAGTGTTTAACTTTCGTGCTCCGAGTGGCGAAAAAGTTCAGCTTCGTCAAATGCGGCTGCTCCTGCTCTGCCATCGCTTCACAAGTTCCTCCACGCCCATCATCTGCGTGACGCCGTAGTCCCGGGAGAAGATCTGCTGGCCGTGGATTTTTCGAAAAAAAAACGCCGCGCCTCAACATGCGAGCCAACTTCTGCGCCGCCTCCTCCAAAAGGATGTAGTGTTCGGTGAGATAGCGCCCGAGCGCCTCGGCGCGATTCTGCGACGCAGCCAACTCGGTTTCCGTCTTCACCCGCGCCACGTCCGTCGGGAAGTGCCTAGTATTGGTACTCTCCGCGTCCGCGTGCCCCTTTTCAGCATTGATCACAGCGATCTCAAAATCAGTGCGCTCCTCCCGTAGGCCGCTGGCAAGGCAGGAAACAGCGTGGTTGTGGATGTCAAGCGACCAAGACTTGTATTGATGCGACCCGAAGCCGAAGAAGTGTCGTGCGAACGCAAGGGAGGAATGCACGCCCGAGTATCGTGCGGGACTTGGAGCGGTCCAGGGAAGCGCGTCGAGAATGAAGTCCATTATTTCGTGGAACTCTGGTGCCGCCCTGGACTCTCCCTCCGCTATCCCCTGAGGCTGCAAACGAAATGCGTGGTCCCGGCGCAGGCGCGTGCGCATGCTCTCGAGCAACCGTTTCGCGCGTCTCTCGCCCCACGACTGCTGCTGAGCGACAGATGAACCCGCCGAATCCCGTCCTTCTGACGACGTCGGCGCCGCACGCGCATTATTTCTATCCGCATTTGATTTTGCCAAAAAGCCACTTCCTGATGCGGCTGCTCTACTCGATTCATCCGGCACGGTAGGACTCGCCGCAGAAGTGGAGGCCGCGAAGGTTCGGTAGCGCCCGACGATGTGTGCGGTGTCACGGTCGAAGGCGGCCTCCAAGTCCTCCGCGCTCCAACTGGCCTCAGCCCCAGTCGGGACCTGCGTGTTATGATCACCTGCCAATGCTCCAGTTTTGTGCTCTCGTGTCAGTGCCATCTGCGAGCGCCATTTTTCCAAAGTATGGCGGTTGAGTTGCTCGTCACGGAAGATGGATTGCATAAGTCTAATCTCTTCGGGTTGTCCGAACTTCGCGTGCAGCCGGGCGTAGAGCCGCAGCACCGATTCTCCATCGTCGTCCTTGGAGGCGAGCGACGCACGTGTCTCCCTAATCTCGCGCCAAAGCTCGTCCCCCAGTACGGCGTCTAAAGAAAGGATTCCTGGCGGGTTGACGTGCTGTGGACGCCGACGGTGTACGTGCCGCAGGAACAAACCACAATCGACCACCAACCTCGACAAATCGCCGCCACAACCGCCTCCGCCCCATGTAAGCATCGGGAGGACCAGTACCCCACCGACGCTGTGCATAGTGTGTGGCTTGAGAGACTTATTCCCCTTGACGCGCGCGTCTGCTCTGCCGCTTTCCCCCGTCGTGCGACCTCCGAGCAGCGCAAGGTGCACGTTCGGGTGTCGCAGAACCGCAGCGGCGTCCGACGAAGCCATACGACCCCCCGTTGCACGACCAGTAGCGGCCACGCCGCCAAGACCTGATGCTGCTCCTGCTGCAGAGGGTAGTATCTGCTGCTTCTCGTGGTCAGTTTCGATTTCCTGTTCTGGCATGACGGTTCCGGCTGCATTATAGATGCGCACGGCACACCCACACTTCCGCCCATGCAATTCCATGGGCCCACATTCGACCTCCAGCAGCGCGTGCCGGACTTCGCGGCGACAAGAAAGGGGCTCAACCGTGCTTTTCTCGTCGCGGCGTGTGGCTCGCCGCTCGTTGGTCGTGACGCACTTCTTGGCACTACTTTCTTTGTCCTGAACTTCGTAACTTAGCGGGACCACGAAGGACCGCGCGCTGTGGTCCTTCTTGATGCCCTCTGCTGCTTCGCTGCAGTGGCCAGTGCCCCTCGGATCCAACTTCGCTCGGGCCGCGTCACGCAGCCGAAGCGCCTCGGTCACGACGAGCCCACTTTGATTGTGACGAGCAATGATCTGCTGGGACGGGTCCTGTATCCTTACCTTCAACTTCGGGAGAAAGTTCTCCAAGAAGTACTTTTCCTCGGTCGCGACCTGCGAAAATACGTCAACAAAAGTCTCACGATGCGTCCGCTCCTGTTCTTGTAGCTCATCGCCGAAGGCTTCTGCTCTTTTTTGATATGCGCTCCGCGGGTGGTCTTCGTCGTTGCTCCTCGTGTCCGTGCCATGAAGGGCAGTGCCTGGAAGTGTGTCAGCCGCACACGTAGACGACATCTTGCATTTTTTTATGAAAGGCTCCTGCGCATTCAGTACGTCCTGCACGCCATCGATTGCGGTGGCCTTTGCGAACCAGTCCAGAACGTGAAACAAGCGCGTCTCCGGCAGAAGAGTTTCTTCTGAGTTGTCCATGACGACGTCTTCCAGAAAATTAGCGGCATCGCTGGCGCCTAGCGGACCCAAGGAGAACCTGATCATGGCATGAATCAATCAGTATGGCAGAATGATTTTAACAGTGACGACGTACTGTAGCTCTTGCGAGATAAAACTATTTCTGAGCAAAGGCAGACTGTTCCTGTACTCGTTGAGGCACTAAAATAATAATCGATGCACTCATCTGACCATCTTCGAACCTGAACCAAGTTACAGCTATACCTCAACTTCTCGCCTACAAATCCAATTATCATGATTGAACAACCCGAAACCATATCAATCCACTGTACCCTGCTGGATCGTGCCACCGATGGTGCCCTCTTGAATCCGGATGCGGGTGCGCTGAAACGTCTCTCGCCAATCGTGCACGGAGAATGTGCGCCGCAGCGCGTGGGTTCAAAAAGGCGGTGCGTCCACCGGGCTGCCCTCCTTGCGCGTTCACGTGGGCGTGGGCATGTTTTGTCGCTTGTGGTTGCGAAACTGAGGGTGAGCCATCCGCAAAGCCCGAATCGGTATCCGTCATCGCGTGGCTCTCACTGCCGACCTCCTCCGCCGCATCCCCTGCCGCCCCTGTTGCTCCTCCGCGTCCCGATTCTCGCTCGCCCTCATCAGGAAAATCATCATGGCCACCGGTACCGGCCGTTGGGTCTGCTTCTGTCGCATCAGATACCTCCGCCCGCAGCTTGTCGGAGAGATCCCCCAGGTCGCGAACTGTCTCGTAGAGTTCGTTACTGGCAATTCCGCTGTCATGCGGCAATATTTCCGCAACCATCGCTTCGTCTTCGTCTCGGTCTTGCAAAAGTGCCTCGAGATCGGCATACGTGCTCCTGGCTGCAGCAGGTGCATCATGACCGTTAGGATTAGGGCTGGTTCTGCTAGAAAAAACCCCCTCAGCAAACGTGGTCGTGGAAGTAAGCAGGTCTGGGTCATAACGGTTTCCCCACAGGGGGTGAGCCGGAACAGTGTCCGAAGCGGGCTCGTCCGCAAAAGCGTCTTGGCGTAGGCCACGTTCCTTCGGGCACTGGCCGCGCTCCGACGGTTGCTGCACGCGCGCGAGGTCGTGTTGGTGCGTCACGTGCTCTGGCGTACGAAAAACGTCTCTGAGGAGCTTCAGGCGGATCGCCTCGGGATAACTTTTCAGGATGCGGAGATGCACCAATCCCTGACGGCGCCCCTCGACGTGGTCCGAAACCACCGTGACCTCTGGGTTCTTGTCGTCCAAAATGTCTTTGTCGTCGGCCGCCAATTGCTCGAACAACGTGTCCTGATCCTTGATGTCCAGCAGGTCCAAAGGGCGCTCCTGCTCTTCCTTCGAGACCTGATTGCCGCCACCATCTCCTGTTTCCGTAGGCACAGTCGCTGTCGCAGAGACGCCACCTCCTTCGTCATGCCGAAGACGAGCCTGCGAAAAAAGATCCCCCTCGTGAAACAAGCCGTAGCGGTCCAGCTTTCGCAGTGCCAGCGCGCCCGGAGAAAGACGTGGCGCGGCAGCGGCTTGATCCACCTCGTTTGCTGTAGCATGCAACTTCTCGTCTTGCCCGAGCGCGAATGCCGCCGCGGCAGGTGCCCACAGCGCGCGCGAAAATCGTGTCCGCAGCTCGTGCACGCGCATCGGCGTCAAATTCGTCCCTGCGCGCACGCCAATCTTCCGAATTAGCGAAATCGGCGGATTCGGGCCGAGTACGTGGTCGCTCTCGCCCAGCAACACCGGGGCGTGCAACTCAAAGGGCAGAGCACCGAGTGGCTTCTCCAGAGATGCACGATCCCAACTTTTTACGCCCGTGAGAATCATCTCGCTGCCTGGTGTGGGCACGTTCTTGAGAAAACGCGTTGCAGCGGCTCGTGCACAGTAAGCGGGCCGGCGCCCATCTGCTTCTTCAGCTTTCCGTATGGCCTCCTCCGCCGTTTTCATCTGGTTTTCACGTACAAAGTCGTCGAAGCTGCAGATCCCAGTGGTACGAAGCGCTCGCTCCACAGCGAATGAAAGCACTGAAACGTCGTTGGCGGTAATTGCACTCCACGCTAGATTCCGAAGCACCTCCAATTCGCGGTCCGCCTCCTCTTCGAAGTCGTCACTCACGCTTCCGTCGACGTCTCGAGGAAACATACTCCTGTGCTTGGTCCCGGCTAGAGATTCTTGGCTCTGCTTCTGCTGGTCCAAATTTTCATCTTCCCCGCCATCGCCATGATTTTTTTGATTCCATATTGCACCCGAAGTAAACGCGGTCCGGTCCGATATTCTTGCTTCCGCCCCTTGGGTGCGAGTGCTCGTCCGGGCGAAGCCCTTCACTTTGATCTGCCGCGCGAGCTCGACGCTACTGGCAAACTCGTCGACAACCAGGTCGAGCCACTGTCGTTTACGTCGTCGGTCAGTACGTTCCAAGTCCGCGATTAATACAGTCTCCTCGGCATTGTTCTGGGACGAGGACAGCTTGTTGCGCACGTTCGCGCGGCCTGCGCGATGGAAGAATTCCATCGTTTCTCCTCTTCCAGTTGACGTCGTAGTGCCCGTTCTGAGCGGCGGCGGCGGCGGCGCCCAAGGCAACAGCTCATCTAATTCGCCATTCGGCAGCCCCCACTCTAGTGCATCCCCTCGTTGGCCTGCACTCACGGTAGCACCATGCGACGGAAGCGGTGGCGGCGGTAATCGTACACTTTCACGAACCTTACTCCCGTAAACGTACTCTCGCAGCAGTTGCTCGACCCCCGGATACGACAGCTCGGACCCACTGTGCACCTCGGTTGCAAACGACTTCAGCTCCGGTGATGGGTTGGGCCTGTCCTGCCCGTCTTCCACACGAGTCTCTCGCGGCCCTGTAAGGCCGTCGTCGTAGACTTGGAAAGTCGAAATGCTGCCTCTGCCGCGGCCGTGACGAGTGTCTGGTGCCTCTGCGACGAACACGTTCAACAGCCCGAGATCGACAAGTGGAGCTAATGCAATAGCCCGAAGATTATTCGGGCCGGAAGACGGAGCCAATGGTCGATTGTTCCCGTCGAGTGCTACGATCGGCCAGCCGTTTTTCATGTTAACTATCGGCTTCTGCGGCCGCGCGCCGAGCACACGCCGCATGCATAGCGGCCAATCGCGACCGAAAGCGAGACCGGGCGACAACAGTGTCCGAATCAATTCGAGGTCCCAGATGTATTTCACGCGATGGTCCGTGTACTTTTGATGCCTCTTTTCCGTAGTAGGAAAGAACCCCGAGAGACTGCTTCCGCTCCTCGACACGCTCTTCCGAACCGCGTTGCGGACTTGACTTTGAAGTCGCACCTCCTTCGGATCCGTCGAGCGCGGTGAGAGTGGCGCCATCGGCTCCTGAATGGCGAAAAAGTAATCATAAAAGTCCTGTAGAGGCTTGTGTGCGTACTGAAAGTAGCTGTGGGCAGCTTCCGCCTTGCGAAGCTTTGCGTCCGTCCGTGCGAAACCGGCCGAAGACGTTTGATCTGCCAGCCGGACCCGCTGCTCCAGCCTTTCCCTCATCTCTTTTGCATGTTGCGCTTCCGTTGAAGTGTCTTCATCGAGCGCATCGTCTTCAATCAAAAGGCGAGCGTTCTGTAGAGAGTCATCATCTATAAGCCGCGTCGCAACCGGGTCCACAATAAGAATCTTCGATCCTCGCGTGAGTGCGGTCTCTTGCTGTGCCGCCCAATTTTCATTTCTCCGATCCGTGTCCGTCTCCAAGACCTCAATTAAGAAAGTACTACTCGAACTTGTCGCATTTTTCATGACGATGTCGTCGATCACTGTCGGCTCGTCCGGATCGATTGCCGTGTCGTACTCAACAGGATGGACATCATTTCCAGCTTGGAAGCGAGCAGATGCGTGCGGGCGTGCCAGCTCGTCATCTTCATCCACGGCAAAATCAGGTCCGACAAAACGCCACTTCTTGATTCCCAGCGGATAACCGAGATCCCTTCCCTTGAGGTGCGGCGGCGCGGGACCTTGGCACACCACTCCCGCAGGCGCAAATCGAAATTCATGGTGCATCTGCGCTCGATCTGCTGTTTCATCCGGGTGCACGCCAGCCTCGTCCGCGTAACTCGAGGGCGGCCAGAGCCTGCTCCACAAGTTATCGATATTATCTTTCCCCACCCAGATTCCCCTCGCTGCAATCCCGATCCCAAAGTCCGGCTGCTTCACTTGAAGCAGAACTTCCGTGACGTCCGGGTCCTTCTCGCCCTCTCCATGGGACTCATCGTTCTGCTGGAGGACGTCCACCTCCTGCTGCCGTCTACCGTTTAATTGCGAGCGGGATTTGGGTTCAGCGACGAGATGAAGAGAAGCATCGTCCCATCCCCAGTCCGTGGCAAAGTTCACAGATGCGCCGGCGGACAGGGAATGGCCATTGGCCGACCCATTGACCCGAGCGGCATCAGCACAAGGCAACCCGTCGCGCAGGTAACGCCACGCGCTTTGTCGCTCCGCAAACTGTTTCTCCAAATAAACCGGGTCCAACAACTGCACCACGACGTTGCTTTTATCAAACACCCCGCCGTGTGCATTGACGCAATCCGGGCCACTTCTAAAATCGACTTCCCGCCCGCGCGGCTGAACTCTCGTCAGGGTTTCGACGAGACGTGCGAGCACTTCCAGAACGTCCCGCAACTCGACTCTACACGACTGCGTGGTGTCGCCACCACTTCTTGTTGCCTGCCCGGAGACGAGCAGACGGGTGCACCATTTCCGAAAGTGCGTACTTTCGGAACCCGCCATTTTCAAAGGCACTGAATACGAGAAGCACGGAAGCAGCGATGAGCGTCGGGCTTCGTCTTCTTCAGCTGAGCTCGAGTCATTGGCCGTCTCACCGCCAGAGTCTTCCCTGTTCTCGTCGGTTCTGTCGCCCACGCCGAGGGGCCAACCTCCGTCGCGACCGATGAGAAAAACGACGCGCAAATATGCCAATAGCTCCAGCCGATCTATCTCGGTCTCCAGTCCCGGATTAAAAAATTGCTGAATGCTGTTGTACTCATGCGTCCACAAACTTCCGAATTCGTCGCATTTTTCCGACAGCTCCTCGAGCAGGTCTGCTTTAATGATCAGGTGGCTGCGAAAGAAGGATAGTAGGATCTCCGCGACGCCTACACTTTCGTTGCTCCCAGCACTTTTTCCCACTCCTTCCTGGTTGAGCAAGTCCAACGGAATGGAGTGTCGTCTCCAGTCGAGAACGTGTTTAATCAATCGCATTCCCATCTCGCTCCAGACTGACGGCTCTGCGGCTCTGTTGGCGTCTGCCTCGTCTAAAAACGGGCGGCCGGCGTTCCGGGGCCGAGCATGTTCTTTCCGAGGAGATGAACTAGATGACGGCGTCAATTTGTGCGGACCAACTACAGAGCCCAAGCCCAATCTCTCAATTACGACACGGCGCGCAATGTGCATTTTCTGTTTTGCATACCTCTGCCACTCTCCAGTCTCAACTTTCCTGCCAATCGTTCCTGCAGGCATCGCGTCCTTTGTCATCGTACCAGGCATCCCCTCCGCATCAGTATTGACGGGGCGCGGCACATCGGACGCCGACTCTGCTTCACTTTCTTCGTCTGCGTCGTCGAAGCCAAATTCTCCTGGGGAGTAGAGGAGATTGAGTGGCTGACCCTCTGCGGCAAGCGTTCGATAAACGGAATCGCGAACATATTCGCTGCCGCCCTCGCACAAGAAGTACGGTGCCCGAAAACTCGAAGTAGAGTCGCGCAGCTGCCCATCCACCACGTCAAAACCCTCAGTAAGCCCGACAAGCGCGACGCGCTTGCACACTCGCGCCCCCTGCACCCCTCCCGGTACATTCGCGTCGAGCGACAACCCCGTCGGCCTCGATCTGTCGCAGACGGCAACGGCGAAGGGGTCGATGGCGTGATTTCGAAGGTCCGCACCTTCGCGTAGCCGTGCCTCTCGTAATCGTGCATAGTACCGGAACCAAAATCCGCTGGCGAGATGCCGCTCGTCCTCTGGTCGGCGAATCGGATGGACGATTTCGAAACCGCCGTCGGGGCCCGCTCGCCCGGTTTGTTCGCGCGCGACCCTCGTAAGCCTATCCGTAGTAGGAGGTGGCTCCGCTGCGTCGTCTCGTGAAGCAGGCACTGCCCGTCCGGAAGGGGATGGGTCCGCATTTCCTGTTAGAAAAGTAAGCAACTTAGTTTGTGTATGCCACACCGAAATTACTGATATTTATATCACGGTTGGCATTGTCGCAGCTCCGAACCGCGCGTACGTTACGCTAGATTAACTTCCCATTAGGGTAACGTGATGGCGTACAATTACGCTACTACTGCCGAAGCCAATCGAGGGATTGACTATCGCCAGCTTCAGCTTGAGCACCGGCCTAGTAAACCTTTGGCCGAGGCCTCCGATCAACCAAAGTTTGCGCGGACATGCGACGGCAGGATATATTTATATCGAATTTGAATTGGCGCAGCTCCGAACCACGCGTACTTTAGGCTAATGGTCAACGGAAAACATAGGCAATGGCAAGCTGTAGCTGGATACATATATATATATAATTGATTCCATGCCGCGCTGGCTCTCATACATTCATTCTATACAGATTTGGTTTTGTACCTCTTCTCGGTTGATATGCGGGTTTCCCCCCTGCGTCGCAATTCTCGGAGGTGTCGGTGTCTCCCGCATCCAGCACCCCACGGGGCCCCTGTTCTTGATTTTCGTCATCGTCAGAAGTGTCGACATCATCTTCTGCGCCTGTTAATGCTGGCCCTGCTTTCCCGCTTGAGTCGTCGTTTGTATTGCCGGCTTGGGTCGGCGGTGCGCTTAGTCCCGTGCCGACCGGCGAGGTATCCCTCTGATTTTTCGCGAAATGCAGGACGACAGCGCAGCCACCCGCAACCGCAACGAGCGCCAGCACCGCAAGCAGCATTCCGAACGCCCGCGCCCGCGCCCGCGATAACATCAAACAGGATGACGAGGAGTCCGGCATGCCACGCTTTTGCTTTCTTCCTCCATCCAGATAATCATAATCATCACTCCCGGTGTTGCAAGCAGGATCACCCGCCCCAATCAACGAATCACCATCCCGTGACTGCTCCAACTGATCCTGATTGAACCCACACAGATCAGCTCCTTCAGCGTGTCTCCCAACCACGACATGTGCTCCACCATGCAGCGATTCTTGTTGATCAAAAATATCCCCCATGCTACTAGTTGCGTTTGCGTCAACATCAGTTTTGTCGTTGCTGCAGCTGCTTGCAATGCAGCCAACATTCGCTCCATTCTCACGCAGGCCGACGTCCTGCCCCTTCGCTAGCTCTGTCTGCAGGGGCTCGTCGACGCCCATTAACATCTCGAAGTTTTCGGGAAAAAGGCTGTCCAGCTCCTTGCTCGGCGGCATGTTCTTAAACCTCAGAAAGTCCTCACCCTGTGGCTCTGGATCGGGCTGCAAAACATCGAACGCCAGGTTGTTCTTGTTGGCCGGATTCTGCAACTCTTCAAGTACTTGTCCTGCTCCTCCTGGAAATTGCGGCCACTCTTCTTCTTCTTCATCAGCAACCCTATGGTCCCCGCCGCCCGTGTCCGCCGTGTTCTCAACAGCGCTGTCGCAATCCAGATTAGCGGCCGACCCAGCCGCGGCAGTCGCAGGGGTGCCGCCTTTGTGGTCCATGCAGCTTCGTGTGGACGTCAATAAGTGTTTCTGATGTAAAAAGACCGCACCGCCTCGCCAGTAGCTCTGCACCTGTTCGCATGTCCATCGCTGGTCCGGATCGCGCCGCAGGCATTTCTGCAAGACGGCAACCATTCGCCGAAAGACTTCCTCTGGAGACGCAAGGAGAGTAGAGCATGAAGCCGCCCCTTCCTCAGCAGAAGTAGTGCGTATCGCGTTCGAGTTCGACGATACAAATGTTTCCAGCTCTTCCACTGGCAACGACAAATCTTGTGGCTGCGAACGTCCAAAAAAGTAGGACGCCAAACGGTCCAATTGTTCCTCCTCAGCCAACGCCAGGCGGCGCCCTCCTCGTCTGACCACACTATCAAGAGACGGGTACAGGACCTGCACTCGCGGATCTGAGATCGCGAACATTGTGCGCACGCCGCTCCCAAGCTGCTTCTCCAACTGCTGGAAGGGCGTCTCAAGATACAAGAGCTGGTACAGAATAACACCCAAGGACCAGACGTCGGCACTTGGCTTCAGATGAAACATAGCGTTTGACGAGCTCTTCGACTTTCGTGCGTTCTTCAGGTTCCGAAAAGCATGACAGACGTTTTCCGGCTGAAAGATCTGCTCCGGCGCCATGAACCGGATTGTGCCACACTGTTGATGCCGGGATACGTGCGAGTGATCGTCCAGAATTTGGCGCGCAAGGCCGAAGTCAGATAGTTTTACACGGCCGCGGACCAGGAGGAAATTTGCAGGCTTCACGTCCGAATGCACGATTTTGTGCCGATGAATGTGCCCCACGGCGCACACCATCTGCGACCAGCACTCAAAGACCTCCAGAAACGCCATCCCCTCAGCCGCATTGCGCCTGCGAATGTACTCTGCGATGTCGCAATCGGCGTACTCGAGCAACAAATACAACTGCAGCGATTCAGGGTCTTCGAGGCTACGATACATGCGCACGACGTGCCTGCTGCAGCTGCGAGACTCGTTCTGAAGGTGCTCCATCAATTTCACCTCCTCCAGGACTCCGACCCAGCGACTGCTGGTCTTGGCCTTCACAATCTTGACGGCAAAGCGGTTATTCTTGCTATCGTACACCGCGAACACCTCCGCGGAGCCTCCCTTCCCTTTCAAGTCTCCGAAAACGAAGTCGCCACAGCTCAAATCTGGCACCGGGCCTCTCGATAGGGTTCCCTCTTGCGTGCTGGCGGTTCCGCCAGCTTGCCTCTGTTGTCCCGGCAAATGGAGGCGAAAGTCTCTTCCCGTTTGTGGCGCGCTTGCTGCTGAAGGGTTCGCGTTGTCTCTTTTGATACCGGGCCGATAGTCTGCGATACTGTCGATGGCGTTATCCATGTTGAGTTCGTAGGCATCGGGTTCCCGCAACGAGGTCACTTCTGTCGGCGGAGGCGCCCGCGGCGGATCGCCTAAACGCGACTGTGACTGCCCAGATGGCACGGAATGCCGCGCAGATACGTAGACGCCGCTGCCACGCTGTGCGCTGGGGCCGGCGTCTTCTTCATCATCGCCACGAGCATGAGAACTATTTGCGCTTTCGTCCCTGCGTTTTAGTTTTTGGTCATCCACATCTGCATCTTCTCTACTCTCAGAAAGTTGCACTGATGCCACATCACCCCCAGTGCAGTCTCGGAAGGCACTGATGTCAAACCGTAACCCGGGCGTCGGAGGGGGTAGCGAAAATTTTTTCCCCACTGTATCTTTTTCTCCTACTTCTGGGTCGAAAATATGTTCGCTGGACGGTGGCTCACCAACGTCTTGTCCTGCGTCGGAGTCTTGTCCCTTACCTCCTGCGTCTACTGAAACACGGCCAGCTGCCTCAACAGACGGAGACTGCGAAGTCTGCTTCGTCATTCTTATTACAGCGTACTTTCGTCGATGGATTGCTCAGCGAACGCGAAGGCAGACGACTATTTTTCGGGGGTAGTGATGAAGAAAATGTAGTTTCTCAGAAATCAGATGAGGCTCAGCACGTGCATTGATGTGCAGAAAGAGGCTAGGGGCAACCGCCGTTTACTCGTTGCAGCTTACCCTCCCGAGCCCCCATATCCCAAGTTTTACCAAGGCTCACGCTCGCTTGTTCTTGCACCTGTTCGATAAATCATCTAGATGGGTGTAAGAAGTTCAGAGCTCCTGCTGAGAGAGAACTGGACAGAGTTCAGCTCGAGAAAAAAGAGATCGACGAGTCAAGGCACAGCTGATGATCCCGTACGCATTGGATCCAGACGACGAACAAAGGACGAGAACTCAAGATTTTAAATTTGGTAGACGAGAAGCTGAGTGAAGAATTAATAGGTAGCTACTATTTCTTACTACGGTGTTCGATAAAAAAATAATTTGACTGCCAGTACACTTTGAAGCTAAAGGTCGTCAGCAGAACGTTACTTTCTTACGTATTGGATCATGCACGAGATCAACAGAATACGTAGCGAAAGACCTAAAGTGATCTACTTCAGGATTTTTCTTTCAGACCAATGTATGAGTGACAACGCCTCAGCACCGCTTACTCTGCCTGACGTATGAGCATGCACGTCTGATTATGACACGACAGTGAATGGGAGGCCACCTTCGCCGTGGACGCGGACAACGCGACTAGAATGGCGAAGCGAAGTATCGGTTTCTTGTTTTCAACTTTCATGCTCCTGGGAACACTGCAGTCGAGGAAACCATTTGCGCGCGCGGAATTTCTTGAAGCAGCAGATGCAGGGTTTTTTATTTCTTCGAGGAGCAGAACCGTCGGAAAAAATCTAAAGACGCAACGAGAGCTTGTCGCAATCGGTTCCTTCCGACCGCCATTATTTTCATCAGGTGCGATATCCGCCGGGGGGTCTACCGAGACGTACTTTGAGCGCCCCGCGCCTTGTCATCGCGGTCCGCTCCTTTGTCGTGCCACTACATGTGATCGTCACTACTAGAATGGTGGGAGCCGACAATGTCACATGAATTAGGCACGATAGGCAGTTTGAGGAGCTGGAACTGTTGGCGATCCTCTCAGTGACGCGCTGCCCACGCTATTCGATTTTAGCGCATTATCCTCCTCTCGACATCTGGGATTTTGAGCGCCTTGCACAGCTCTAGCCTGCTGCTCCGTTCCGCCACCTCGACTTGGTCCTCCTCGTCGTCGTGCTGGGTCGGTTGCTGTGTCCCCCGCCGCGGTTTCTCGCCGGCCATTGTGCGCAGCGAGCTCGCCTCCGAGTATTTGCTTCCAGTTCTCGAGCTGGTCCACCACGTCAGTGCTTGTCGGGTCCAAGTACATGCGCAACTTCAGCACTTTGTACGAACGCCACGGACACTTTATGCAACTACCACCAGCAGCCAGAAGAACTTCGACTTCGCTAAGTTTCGTTTTTTTAGATGACGAGCCACTGGTCTCCGTGCCGGGTGATTTCGTCATCCAAGTCGATCCCGATCTCTTTCAATGTGGACGC
>RXOD01003886.1:0-39896 GCA_005223375.1 Amoebophrya sp. AT5.2 | reverse complement strand
AACACCATGAGAATCCAACAACTGACGCAGTCAAGTGGGCACATAGTTTCGGTAGGCACGGCCTAGCTTATTGGGATTATCAGTGTTCTTACACAAACACTATTGTTATTATATTGTGAGGAGCAAGTGTACTAGAAATACAGCCTCTGCGTCCATCTTTAAGGTAAGTAGTTGTTTGTTTCCGCGATGGAGGGGGACTACTCGCTCTAAAAATCGAGCAGCCGCTCCTGCAGCTGCACGTGCTGAAACGAGAACCACGACTACATTTAATATGTAAAAGTAAATTAATAGATTTTCTTTTGATTTTTTTACAATTTTGCGTATAACATCGCCATAGATAAAGGATTGGCAATCTCGGTAGGGCCCTTCGCCGAGATGAACGTTGAGAATGCGCATGAATCCATGCGGACGCAAACGAAACGTCAAACTCCGAAAGGCAAAGGCCGGCGATAAAAATGTCATTTCTAGCGACGCCAGGCGGAAGCGGTTGCGCTTGCGGTTGCAAAGTAGAGCTGGGGTCTCATCTGTTCTGTACGACTACGAAAGACTGCTGCATGTGACGGTATGAGCATGGGTTGCTGTGCACCGTACTTTTTGAGTGTGAGAGCGCTGTTTCGCTTCATGAAAATCAATTTCAGCAATTATCAAGGATCGTCCATCGTATAACGCTAACGGCCTATGAATGAAAATAAACATGTGCATGAAAATGGAGAAGTTCGAGAGCCAGCAAGATGCAGTGGTGGCCCCCGCTGCCGCTTTTTAGCTTATAGTCGCAGAATGGGGAGGGCGAGGGGTCGCGGTGGAAGGAGCGGGTGGGAGAACCGCGGAACGAGGTCTATGTTGCGACTACGTGTGTTGGCGACTGCATTTATGTGTGCATTCTCTTCCCGCGGCGTCGACGACTGCGAGGATGCGGCTTGTTTCGCGTCTATCGAGACCGCCGCGACGCCGGTTTCCGACCTGGAGAAGCTGTCCGACCAAAAGCTGCAGCAGTTGCGCGATGAAGTCACGAAAGCCGCCACGATTGCTACCACCGCGTTCAAGGAAGCGAAGGAAAAACTGGAGAAAACCAGCGAGAAGTACGACGTGGAACTGGATGAACTGAACCAAAAGATCGCTCAAGCGTACGATACAAGCAGGGAGAAGAAGCTGGAGAAGCGCGAACAGATCCTAAAGGAGCAACAGGAGGAGGACGCGGCCGTTGCAGAAGAGAGCAATGCGGAGGGGGAGCTCGGACAGTTGAAGAAGGACCTGTCCGGAGCCATGGCGGGAATCTTGCAAGAAGTAGCAAAACAGCCGTGCGGAAAGTGCGTTGCGGCTGTGGGAAAGGGGAACAAATTTCTGCAGACAGGGGAACAAGAATCATCGAATGACAGAAGCGGAAAAAATCTGCCGATGGAGATGCGAGATGAAATGATTACGGAAATCCAAGCAAATCAGAGAGAAGCAGCGCGATTGGAAGAAGACACAAAAGTGCTCCAAAAGGTATAAATATTTTCTGCTGCTGGTGGACAACTTTTACAGACTGACATGACGGATGTGTTGCTGAATCGATTTTACCTTTACTATAGTACGTTCGTCCGATTGCGATTACGTTTATGACTCGCATCATCATCTCCTCCAATAAAGAGCACGCCCATATCGTCAATCGATCCGTATCTTATTTCGTGTCCTCTTCTCCTCTCAGCGGCTCGTCCGCGCCGACCAGCGATTCCTCACGCGCCAGGAGGCCTTGGAGAGCAAGGTCAGCGCAGCGGAGGCCAAGGCGGAGGCCGGGGACCCCGGACTGAAAACCGAAGCCGACGCGACAACCCGAATGAACAAGAGGCGCCGAATAGCTCTCGCTGCAGCGAAGAAGGACAAGGCAAAACTGGAAGTGCGACTGAAGAAAATGGTCGCCAAGCTGGCAGCAGTAAAAAAAGCAAACGAGGCCTGCGGATGCTGAGTGATTGCGGACCCCCCTGCACGACGAGGCCAAAAAAAATTTTTGAAGCGCGTTTTCCATTTCTTTTCCACCGCACTTCACTACTGCAACAAGGAGTAGGAGCCTCGCTCAACAAACTAAATGAGGGCGGCACGGCGCGCATTTTTGGTCGTTGACTTACTCACAGATGCGTGTTCTTCATCTGGCGCGGGCAATGAGAATGACTCAGCGAGTAGGAGTGCTAGAGAAGAGGATCTGTGATTGAGCGGACGCGGAGTGGACCGGACCCAAGAGCAACATATAGTACTTAATGCGTAATTGCATTTGCAACTCCTTGGACAGGAGGTCCGCCCCATCATGCCCATTCTCGACAAGCACAAGTTCAAGTTGTGGTCACCTCTACTTATATCCTTCTTGTTTTGTTCTTCATGACCATGAGGCATATTCGCACCGCCACTGACTGACGCAGTAGTACACGCAAGGGCATGAGGATGAGGATGAGCGAAGAAAAAGAATGGCGAGTAGCAGTAGTGTTGCTGGAACTCTAGTTACTGGAGGTAGTTGTAACGGTAACCCATGTAACGACCCGGAATCACATTCACAACCAAGAAATGGAAATGAAAGTGGCGCCGCTGTTGTTCCCGCCGACGATCCGGGTGGGCGGGATCAAGCCGAGCAGGAGCATAACGGCGCTACCTCCTCCGAGGACTCGGCGCAAGGCTCTGCGCCGCGGCCGCGGCCGACAGGGACTACAGAAGACAAAGATATTCACCCGGCGACAAATTCCAATTCGAAATCGCGTTCCAGAGGACCCAGTGCCTTCACCTGCAACTCCGCAGCCAGTCTCCGCTTGTTTTGGGGCCTCCACCACCCACACCTCGTCGCTGCAGCACGCCACTGTGAACGGTTCTACACCGCGTGCCGCCACTTCAGCATTAGCATTGCGTTTCTCGCGGTCCAGTTTTCGTTGCTGTGTTACGGCCTCTCCCTCGAGGGCGCGTCGCGGGAGGAGATCGAGAACGGGACCTTTCTCGAAGTGCTGTACTTGAGGTTTGTCTTTTCGGTGCTGTTCGGGCTCCTGGGATTCGGCTTGCTGCTGCATCCAAACGCGCGCGTGCTTGTGGAGCTTGGAACGCAGGGAGCAAGCCGCCTCTGGACGTGTGGCGCACAACGTCTTGGGTGCGGTCGGGCAGCCGTCATCGTCAACGCGGTAGAAGACAATAACAGCGGAAGCGCAAGCGGTGATCAAGTCCAAGTGACGGCGGAGCGCGCTGAAGCCCTCGGCGAGGAGGCCTCTTTTCGAAGCGCGGACAGCGGCACCAGCTCGTTGGGAGGCATCGACAACGATCAAGGTGATACGGTCTCTCTCAGCTTTGTGGACGTCGCGGAGGATACCAGAAACAGCAGCGTGGTCCGCGCAGTTCCGCTTGCTGCACGCAAGAGCCATACTCTATCCGACGAGAAGACGCCTGATCCGCCAGAGGTGGTCGACGCAGAGTCGCGTCGTGCACCAGCTCCCAACACGAAAGCCGCCTCCTGGAAACGGAAATTTCACGACCTCCACGATAGCCACGAGCGATCGCTTGCGGCGCTGCTGCTGTCCCTTGCACTTCTAGAGTTCGCGGTCGTTTTTCTCGCGCAGGACCACGGCTCTTCCTACGACCGGCACGGTAAACTGAATTTCCTCGCGTACTTGGTCGTCGTTCCTTTGCCCCTCGTTCTGCTGCTGCCCATCACGCAGCCGAAAAAGTGGCGTTGGAAGTTTGCGGCGTTCTCGCTTTATGCGCTCGTGGTCGTCGTGCATTGCGCGGTGACCCTCCCGCAATGGGTGCGGCTGTGGCCGAAGGGGGTGGGGGTCGACCTCGATTTCGCCGGCTCGCATTCACCCCCTACGGCAAGCTCGGAGTGCCGGGTGCGCGAAACCATCCCGTGGGTTATGGCTGTGCCCTTTCGGATGAACTTCCTGTTCTCAGACACGAAGTGTCGGCAGCGGGGGGAACCTTCCGCAGCGGCGCCGGGTGGGGCAGCACGCTTCACACTGGAACTCCGCGCGCGCGAAAACATGCTGCTGATTCACTTACAACCTAGAACCAGGAGCAACAATGCAGCGAACAACTACAATTCGTCCGAGCAACTACAGCAAGATGACTCCGGTAGTACCGGAACAAGCTCATCAAGTACAAGTACAGCCTCCCATTTTTGGCGCATGCGGGCCCTCGCGCTGCAGCGAGAGCTTCTGTCCCGGCACATGCGGTCCGAATGCCGAACGACACTAACAGCCCCGATCGGCAGCACGCAAACTGCGATGTTCCTGTTTAGCAAGCACGGGGGCGAGACCAGGACCGAGTACACTGTGCAAGTAGGTCGTGGAGAAACAGGAGGTGGAGCGGCGGTGGTGGATGAATTGGAAAGCGAACCCCTGCTGCCGCTTTACGTAGAGGAACACAACCGTGTCGTGTACAACAGCGCGAATGCATCCTCATCTGGCCAGCATCCGATTTTGGACACATCGTCAACATCGAGAACCACAAGTTCTGCACAGCACACGTATCATGATACAGATGCGCACAGCTATTTCGCGGCGTCATCTAGAAGTCATTCTGCCCAACTTTTTGCAAACGCGGAAAACACGACGACCGCGCTTTTCGTGTCTGTACGCAAATCATGGACGAGCACAGGCTGGGAAAACCGTACTAACCGAACCGGTACCGGGAGCGGGACCAGCGTTACTAGCAGTAGCACAACTTTGCCGCACAGGAGCAGCAGCACCGCGAACGACGAGCAGCTGCAGCAGCTGCAGCATCACGTCGCGCTTTTAGAATATGCGCTGCAAGACCTCCAAGAGGAGGAGGACCAACGACATTTCGCCATCGCACACCCGCGAATCGGCCATGGAATGTTCTTCAAGGTGTTCTGCGACGACCCCGCGACCGTGCAATACCTGGTGACCCAGCCCACGTCAGCACACTTTTTCAAGCCGTTCAACCACCTTCCAGTTCTTCTCCTCGTCATCGACGCCATCGGCAGGGCCGAAGCTGTTCGCAAACTCCCGAAAACCTTCAGCCTCCTCAAGCAAATGCACGAAAGAGCCTCCGATTTTTTTAGAAGCCCTGACGATGCGGCTGATGCTGATAATGCTCACGGTAACACTTCCCTCACGGGGGCTCCTGCCCGATCGTCTACCCCGCCTCTCCTGTACGACTTCGTCCGTCACAGCAGCACCGGATTTGCCACCTACCAGAACGTCGCAGGCATGTTCTATGGAAGCACAGCCTACGACCTCCACCGCTGCAACGCTTTTTGGACGTATTCCTCCGGCTCCAAGCTCATCAGTCCGCAGATGAATGAAACTGACTGGCTCCGGAAACGGCTCAACGACCCAGCCGTGGGCACATTCCAACACGGGGCGACCCACCCGACGATGGGCACTGGCATCACCTCGTCCTCTGCAGAGGAGGGACCGGTTACTCTGCGGTACATGGGGGACTTGGGGTTGGACGTGGCGGAGTTGATTTCGCCGTGGGTGGAACGGGATTTGTGGGATCCCGACAACCCCTTCGACATTCTCAACGGGGGACCGTACAGCGCCACGGTGCGCTGCCTGGGCGGCAGGTTCAGCCACGCGTGGCAACTCGACTCCGCGAGCCTGAACGGGCGGCAGGAAAATGATGCAAAACGATTAACGCCGCTTTCGAATTCGAATACGTCTACATCAGGAACATCGGGCTCTTCCAACGCAACCTCACCCCCGGGCTCACATCAGGCGGAACAGATCGTCAATGCTTCAGAAGTGTCTACTGAAACGCCGTCCCGCCCGTTCGATCGCATCGCGGCGGACCTATTCGCGGCAACTGCGACCGCCGAAGACGTCCACCTCGACGAAAATATGAATGTCCAGCAAGGGCGTTTCGCCGTCGCGATTCATTGGTTTCTGGAGGCCCACGAGGTCACCCGGGCTGTCGTGGAGACCATGGACGACGATCTGCACGCGTTTTTCGTCCAAGCGCAAAGCAGCGGCCTGCTGAATTCGACGGCGGTTTTCCTCGTATCGGACCACGGGAACCACCTGGGGGCGTACCCCGCCGTTTTTGACAACGGCTTCGTCGAGATGAGCAACCCGATGCTGCTAATGTCGCTGCCGCAGTGGTGGGTGGAGCGATTCAGGGTCGCAGGAAATCTTCTCCGCAACCGGCAAGAATTCAGCACGCACTTCGACCTGTATGAAACACTTCTGGACATCGTGCGGACGCCGCTGAATGCAACGGAACTTGTTCCGCAGCTTTCGTGGGCCGATGGTTTCTCATCCGCACACGGCCGAAGTCTTCTCCGCAGCCGAGTGTCGGCAAACGCAGGAACGCCGTGGGCAAACATGCCGGGGCTGGACCCAGATCGCGTCTCGCCGCGCCCCGATTTGCGCACCCTCAGAAAAACGTGCATGTGCGAACAGTGCGAGCTGTTTGAAATTTGACTTTTCCTTTACTGCCTGTCGGTGTCGTGAGTAGAACTCACTAGACAGAGCTTCGTGTACAATCAAAAAATCGTTCCAAAGACACTGACATTACGCTTGCGGCAAGGCTGCACCCAAATTAAAATTCATTGATTGATTCAAATGCATTGATTGATGACTCCAGGTATCATGAAAAAACTTCAACTAAGTTTTCCGAGGTACTATCATCAAAGAAACTCGTGAACTCGTTTTTCCGCTAGAAGGATCGATTGCGGGAGCGCGCCGCGACGAAACTTGTTGATTGTGTTCCCACCTCCGTGAAGGACTTATCCGTCCTTCCCATAATCAGAACTGCTCTTGGCCATGGAGGTGAATATTTCCTACTTCCGAGGAAGGCTATATCTCCCTGGATTTTCGAAAAGATCTCAGTCTCCGTGTGTCAACTACTTGCTTCATTTCTGGCTAGAAGAACCACTTTCTTACCAAAATGGCTGCGCCCGGGGCTGCTGAAGACGAAGAGCCGGCGACTCGCGACCTAGTAGAGCGGACCTCCGAGGTCGAGGAGGATGCCGAGTCCGACTCCGAGGGGATACGGCCGTCACCTCAGGCAGACGACCCGCTGTTCCTCGCGAGCGCCTTCCTACCAATGAGGAAACTACAGGGAGACTATGACTACATCTCAGTAGCCGCGCCCCAATCTTCTCCGCCAGCGCCACTCGCAATCCCGTACCCGGTAGGCGCAATTGGCCCCAGCCTGAACGAGCACCAGGACGACTACATTTCTTTCGTTTTCCTATCCGACACGCATGGCTTGCACTCCAACATGCGCTTCGAAGATGCAGGCGGATCGCTTCATCAGATTCAGCGCTTCGACTACAAGGGCCGGCCGCTTGTTGCGGCGAATACATCCGAGATCGAGACACCTGCAGGCGCTACTACTCCTGTTCATGTTGCGCCTCCCTCCCCCTGCTCTGCTGTCAGCGAAGGAGAATCAGCCCGACCTTTCGGGGGCGACGTTGTTCCTTACGGCGACGTGCTCTGCCACTGCGGCGATTGGACGATGCTCGGTGGGGAGCGCGAAGTGGAGGAATTCGTGAGCTTTTTGAAACAGCTCCCGCACCCGCACAAAATCGTGATCGCCGGCAACCACGATGTAGTGCTCGACGAGAAGTATTTGAACAACAACGAAGCGGATGCGAAGCAGCACTTCCCGAAGCTTCTGAAGAGCATCAATAAGAACACGCTGCCGAAGAGGCTGAAGAAGAAGTTGAAGGAGGTGTGTGCGTACTTGGATCACGAGGGCGTGGAGATTGAGGTGCAGCGCCGGGGGAGAGAGCAGACCCAAAGCAAGCTGGTGCGGATTTTTGGGTCACCGCTGCAGCCGCATCCGAGGCCGGAAACCCCACACCGCTGGGCGTTCGGCCGGGCGCGGGGGAAGGAGATTCGAGCCGAGTGGGAAACGATGGTGAACGAATGGAAGTGCGGTCCGGGCTTTGACGTGCTACTCACCCACGGCCCGCCGTTCGGCCGGCACGACCGCGTCGTGGCGTCAGGATCGGTTCCGCGCACTGCCGGCGGACGGAATAGAACGCAACGAACTGCGGCGCCGAGTTTCAGTGATACTGCAGAGGACGCGGATACAAAGCCGGCAGATCCAGACGTCGCTTCATCTACTGCAGGTCCCCTCGACGAGGGCCGAGCGAAGACTCCGGTGGTCTACGAGTACGTCTCGCGCGTTGGCTGCGCGGATCTCACGGCAGCGCTGGACGAGCTCACGGCTGCAGACGTGGCGCCGAAAGTCCACGCCTTCGGCCACGTGCACGAAGACAGCGGCATGAGCTTTGATGGGAAAGTTCTGTATGTTAATGCGGCGACTTGCGACAGAGCGTATGCGCTACGGGAAAGCGTGCCGGTGCCCCGCGTTTACATCCCTGCCGACCTGTTTCCGGACGCTCTTGCCGCGGGAGAGCGACCTCGTCGTCCGATGGGGAAAATACTAAGAAAGTAGGCGAAATGGAGATGGAGTCCATCATGAAAAAGGAGCCCCACAGTTACTGCTTCGACAGGAACAGCAACCGCGCGCGGCCCTGCCGCCGGTCCGCCCCTACGACTGAAGTGCAAGCCGCACCGGGCTCGCGCAATGCCGGCCGCACAGATCGCGGCGATGTTGAGCTCGGAGAGCGACGCCCAGGCGAAGCATCTCCGTTCCCCCATGCGGAGGGGAAAAGCGGGGGCAATCGGTTACAACAAGAAAGAGTGGGCGCACATCCCGACGGATGGGCTTCCAGATTCCTCGCACAGCGGTGGAGCGACGGCGGACCTCCGCGCTGAGTGTCTTCAATACTGTGAGCAACACCCGCCGGCCTATCAAGCCCAGGCGTAGCGGCAGTGGCCGAGCTACTGGCAATCAATACGCTGCGGCCGATTTCGAGCGCATGAAGGACGAGAGCGGCGCGCGGTTTGCATCGGAGAGCGCTGCCGTGTGCGCGTGTTTATGTTGGGGCTGCTTGCTACTTCTTAACTTTGTGGATAAATAAGCAAAGTCGGGCGGCCCAAGCTCTGGCCGACAGCGTCGGGCGCTCCATCCTGCCGAATTCGGTCCCCACCCCTGCTCCCGTTTGCGCAGTGCAGCGGTTTCCGAAGAAGCTGCGCCAGCAGCCCAACGCACAGCAGGCCGCCCCGACCTGCACGCCCTCCCGCGAAGGAATGTGGACCGAACTCTAAGACGGGCACGCTCCGCGAGGCCATGGCGCTCCTGGTGAAGGCGAAGCCCGCGACTCGGGCGGCCAGCGATGGGCTCGCGGGTGAGGGGAAGCACGTCGACGCGCTGGCATCGGGTCGGGCAATTCATGTCAAAAGGTATGGCGCAGCTGGGGCGCCTGGGAAGGAGTCGAGTCCGCGTTTCGGGATAATTGTTTGCGGTCTCACTCGGGATTGTAGCTCTATGTAGTTGGCTGGCATTCAATGGGCCGCGCCTATCTTATAGATATAAAGGCTTAGACTTTGCCGGAGTTGTTGACTCATGCATTAGCGTAGCGTGCGGGGTGGTCGAACCTCCACAGTTCCCCAGTGACATAAAAGATGGGACGAGCAGAAACGCAAGCAGCATGCTCCGCGCCTGTCGGAAGCGAAGTGCTTTGGCTGTCCTCGCACGTGGTTGGGCGTGGCTCTTTGTTGTGCTAGCTCATGCCGAAGCCGAGGTATGTTGGCAAAGAGCTATACGACATCGATTGACTTTTAGCCAGACGTATATCTAACGACTCAAAGTTTATCCTAACTGATTGATCATCTAGCTTACCGCACGCGAGGTTCGAAGCCCGCGATCTCCCGCCTGCCACAAACTCCAGCCAAGCTCCGTATGCGTGGTTTAGAGCTGCGCAGCTCCACCTTGCATTCTAGCGGGGGGAAAGTACATAAATCTCTCGGGCAGTTCGTTGCCTCTGTTCTTGCGATTGCGAAAACGTTCGCGCTGGCCACAGAAATTGAAGAGAGAGCTAGCTGCGCGCGAGCAAGCAGCTACAGGAAGTTTTGATTGCCTCTTGCGCGGACGCACTACCTAGCGTTGAACTGCAGCAGGAAATGAATCTCTGCCCCGATTCGAACGCGATCGGAAGCAGTACAGCGCGCACAGCACGAATAAAAGCACCAAACAAGAAGTTCCAAGTTCCTCGCGCGTGCGCATCCGAAGAACCTGCAGGCGCAGCTTGTTTTTGTACTCGACGGCGAAGCTGTTCCACTCTAATTTGTTCGTGCGATTTTCAGATGTGTCGTGTGAAGGTAAGGCGAAGGTGAACGACGACGAGCGAAAAGGCAATACTAACAGCAAGAAGCGCAGCAATACCTTGGTCGAGTACTTGGACGTAGGTACGTTGGTCGCCGTGAAGCTGTTGTTGTAGCCGAGCTTCAGTTTACAGTTTGTCATTTTCCTTTTCCGCTCGTGCGTTATTTCCTCGTTCGAAGTCGTGTGCGTCGTCGGTGTCCTCATGATTTCAGAAGGTGTCTGAGAGGGAGCGACACAGAGGGCAGGATTCTATGCGCAGGAGGAGAACGAGAATTCCACTTCTTCAGTAGTACTCTAACTCTTCCTTTTGATGCATTGATTCTTTCACTGAACGAACCAGAAGAGAACAAGTGGAGAACATCGGATGAGCGACCGTAGCCTTGAACCTATCGGCTCGCCGTCGGACGAGCATGAGTAGTCACTGTTTACTTTTCTTTGTAGTTTGAACCGCGGCAAGTCTTGATGAAGTCTTTCTCGGTCTCATCTTCATCTATTTGGAGTAGACGAGGACGCCAGTTCGAGTAGATCATGGCCGCAGGCGCCTACTCTGTCGCAGGGACGACCGGGGCCGGCTCCGCCGCTTCCAACGTGATGTCCGCGGCAGCCTACCTTGGGGGCTTGGGTGTGTCGGCCGAGGAAGCTTGTGGCACCTCTCTGGATCAAGCCCCCTCGACTACACAGGCGCAGCAACAGCATGTTGCCCTCGGGGCGCCAGGCAGTTTTCAGATTGGTGGCAGCGCGTCCAGCAGCAGTGCCGGCGTGCTCGGCGCGCAACAAGCAGCACCGCCGCCGGCTGTTCATCCTCTGATGACACCCAATCCAAGTGGCGCAGGAGCCGGAGCTCCCGCTGCCACCAACGCGGAGAACATTCTCGTGGCGGTCCGGTGCCGGCCCCCGCCGCCCACCGAAGCCTGCATCGTGAAGGTCCTCGACGAGAGTCTCGTCATCCTGCAGGACCCCGGCGACCAGCTACAGTCCGACTACCTCCGCCTGAACAAGTCGCGCGAGCGCCGCTACAAATTCGACCTCGCGTTCTCGGGCCAGGTCTCCACCGAGGAGGTGTACCGAAAAACGGCGCAAAACCTGATCCCCTCCATTCTGAACGGCTACAACGCCACGGTGTTTGCCTACGGCGCCACGGGGGCCGGGAAAACGCACACTATGATCGGGCCACCACCCTCGACGAGCGGAGCAGGAGCCTCGTCCCAGCCAGTAGAGCCGGGAATCATGTTTTTGATCCTGCGCGACCTGTTTCATCTGGTGAAAACGAAAAGCAGCGGGAGTGGGAGTGGTGCAGCTGCTGAAAACGGGTCGAATAAGCTCGAGCACGTGGTAAAGTGTAGCTTCTTGGAAGTGTACAACGAAAACATTCGGGATTTGCTAACGAGCAAAGACAGTGCAGACAACCACCTGGAGCTGCGGGAAGATCCGGTAAAAGGCTGCTACGTGGCCGGTCTTCAGGAGCTACCGGCACAGAGCGTAGATGAAATCATGGCGCTGCTGCATCTCGGGAATAGAAACAGGTACTGTAAAGTTGCACGGGCAAATTCAAATCGGTAGCTATCGTTTTTGCTCTTCGTTGTGGAACTTCTGCCCCGAAACACTTCATCATCTTCATCTTCATCCGACTGTACTCCTGCGAAAAATCATTTTAAATGCAGGTGACTCATTTCAATTTACCCCCTGCCACAGAACCACTGAGGGCACAGCTGCGAACGAGACGTCGTCGCGTTCGCATGCAGTCCTCCAGTTGAACGTCGAAGAGGAGTTAGGTACCGGGCAAACCTCGATCGGAAAACTGTCCCTGATCGATCTCGCGGGCAGCGAGCGGGCGTCAAAAGCCCTGTCAAAGGGCGACCGGATGATCGAGGCGTCGAACATAAACCGAAGTTTGCTCGCGCTGGGAAACTGCATCAACGCCCTGGTCGAAAACGAAAAGCAAAGACGGGCGTTCATACCGTACTTCGACTTTTTCTTTAGCAGGCTATCGCAATCGCTCGCTTCATCTTAATACAAGCATATGCGCACATACTTGATGGAATCGGGCTCTGCATCCTTTTCTGTAGCCAGCGTATTCTGGGTCTTTGGTGACCACCACCTACCATAGCCAATGTCGTGATTCCTAAAATCTTCAGGTACCGCGACTCCAAGTTGACTCGGCTCCTGAAGGACTCGCTTGGCGGCAACTGTCGCACGTGCATGATTGCGTGCATCTCGCCCACGGCCAACCACTTCGAGGAGACGTCGAATACCCTGAAGTACGCCAACCGGACCAAAAACATCAAGACGTCCAACTACCGCCGCAATCTCGTGACCACAACCGAGGAAACAGACGCCCAGGTCGCCGAATACGTGGTAATCATTTCCGACCTCCAGAAAGAGATCTCCGAGCTGAAGCAGAACTCCGAGCTGAAGCAGATCCGAGCGGAAGCAGAAAGGGACAGGATTCTGTGCGAGAAGGAAAGCGAGCGGTGGAAGACAGAAATGATGACCACGCTGGAAGAGCGGGTGAAACTACAGCGAGAACTGATGGAGACGGAAACGCTGCAGTCCCAGCTGCTCCAAGACATCGAGACCGAAAAAACAAAGAACGTCTTGGGAGGTAGAAACCTTAAAAAGAAATGGCCGATTCGGATTCATTCTGGCACGAGGACGAGGACGTCGAGCGATGCGTTCAATAAATTCTTGTAGGAAGGAGCTAGGAACATCTGAAATCGGTGATTCTCCAGGCGCCACGCCCACGACGAAGAAGCTCCTGGAAGAGCACGAGGGGCGGCGCAGCGAGCTACTCCAGCTTTTGGACGGGAACCGGAAAAAGTCTCAGAACCTCCAAGCCCAGCTGGAGGGCATCTCGGACAAGGATCTGAGAGCGTTCCTGGAGCTTCTGTACCGGGCGCAAGTACTAGAAGTGGAACGAATGGAACTCGACCACGTCTACGCGATGAAAAGACAAATTCTCGACCAAAAAGACCAGGACTTGCGTAACTCATGGAGTCCTCTCCGCTACTTCGTTTTGGTTTTTGTAGCCCCGCCGATTGACGAGCCACGAATTGCCAGCTATGTCCAAGCTGTCCCCTCTGTCTTACCGATACGAGGTGATTCATTAGACCGCTTCTACTGAGAACTCGCTCCTTCAAACTGATTGCATTCATGTTTTCTTCAAATCAACTCCCACAGAAAACCTCCGCCGGCAGCTGGATCTGCGCAACGAGTATCTGGGCCAGCAACAGTCTTACCTCAGTGCGGAGGATCGACAACTGCTGCCGGGACACGTTTCGTTGCTGGAATCGACAATCACGTCGCCATCGCAATGGCGCCGAAAACTCTCGAAACCCGAAAACGAGTCCGAGGAGCTGGGAGCTGTGGTAGAGTTTGTAGTTGCGTGCTGTGGTCGCACTCACATTGATAGCTGCACAGAAGGGCCGTGGTACACGTAGTAGTACAACCATGATCTTATTAGTAGAGCTGCAGAGCAACCACGCACTGGATTTATGTGCCTCAGTTATTGTTATGACCACAAAGCACTTACCCAAAGGAAATGGAAAATTACCACAGCCCCGTTTTTCTTCCATCTCGTCGAGTGCTGTCGCGGACGATCACCAGCACGAGGGGCCGCACAGCCCAGCCGACGGAACGAATAAACAAGGCATCGATTGGTCAGCCATTGAAGTGCCCAAAGCGGACAAGATCAAAGGCGTGTCCGAAGAGCTGGCGGGCCTTAACATTTTCGACCCGACGCCCAGGGACGCGTCGTTGCTACCGGGCGCGACAGGATCGGGCGCGGCCGTAGGCGGCGTTGCCCTTGTCGGGGCCGGCGGAATCGGGATCGGAGCGGGTGGCGCCAGTTGTAGCAGCGCGGCGAGCAGCATCGCAAGCCTGGTGCAGCACAATGCCGTTGGTGGGACGAGTGTGTCGTCGACCGGAGCACTGATTGGCGGTGGAGCAGCGGGAGGCATGTCGTCGTCAAATCACTTGGATGGTCCACGTGCAGGGGGTAGCGCATCAAGTGGAAGTGCATCTACAACTTCCACCTACGGTTACAACCCAGCCTCAGGCGGCGGTCCGGGTAGATCTGGTTCTGGGAGCGGAATGCATCTAGTAACGGGGCCAACGTCAATGGCCGGCGGATCGAGCTCGTCATCTTCGTCTGCAAATTATCACGGCGCGGCAAGCTCATCATCAACGATGCAGTCCTCTGCCTATGCTGCTGCTCCGCACCATACTCACACACCTAGTAGGGACCACTACAAGCCCACGTCCGTCGCAGCAGTGATTGCGAGCTACCGTGGCGCCGGCTACAAGTCATCCGCCACCAGCGCATCTTCCGGTGGATCGAATCAGCACCACGTGGCCTTCAGCGCGAGTACCATGGCTGGTGCGCCTTCCGGCTCCCCAAAGGCCCACAGCTCCACCACTCGAGGAGCCTCCTCCGGTGGCCGCCATCCAGGCTCTCCGAAACGGCCGGACACCGTGCACCACTACTTGGCGGGACGGATTAATTCCGGCGATCCGCAGAACCGATTGCACAGTGGAGGTGGCCCGGCGAAGCTACGGCCAAAAACCGACTATCAGCCGCAGCTACGCTACGCGCAGCGTCATCAGCAGATGCGGTATGTGCAGCTGCAGCGTATGAAGGAGACCGCGTTTCACGATACGCGCTTGAATCCGCCGCTGCAGCGGGGAGGCGTATCGTTCAAAACGTCGGTCGCAGCGGGAGCGGGGTCTATTGGGCCGGGCCAGAGCGCAAGCTCGGTTGGGCACGGTGCGCACTCGATCGACCAACACCCCGGAAACACAAGTTCAGCGACGGGAGCTTCCGGTGTATTCGGAACAATCACTGGCGCCGGACCAGGAATCGCGCCGAACGTCGTGGGCGGAGGAGGACCGGGCCCAAGTGGCGGCGGCACAGGTGGAGGAGCAGCAGGTCCGTCAAAGCAGGGGGCCCACCCGGCAAGTATGATGCCGGGAGCAGCGTACCTGCCGAAACGCGGAGGAGCCGCTATGCACCTGCACAGAGAAGCCGCAGCACTGAAGGCGCGAACTTCCTCGACGCGACTTGCGGGGAAGCTAATCGTGAACAGCAACCGACAGGATGGGGCCGCGCCGTTCCGGTTTTGACTTTCAGGTGTAAGAAAGTAGCTAAAATTTTCGTACTGGTGTAGTTCCATTTTGTTCTTTGCTGATACTGAGACTGATATAACAGGCCGCTACCTAGGGAGTCGCGATAGTTAGTGACATCATCTTCATCAAAAGTTTCGGTTTCGCAGCGAAGCAGAAACTTCCGAGATCATCCGCAACAAAAATACGTTGGCTGACATTGATGTCCTTGACCTTGAGCTGTAACAACTAGAAACAGAAAGATAAACAGAAACAGAGCACGCGTAGACGTAATGAGCCGGAGGTGGGCGGGGCAGAAGCTTCTCATCTCTTCTGTCGCCCCAACCCCAAGCTCAGCATAAAACTAAGCTCACGTCACCCCTTCGCATTTTCATCTAAGCGGAACAATGTGACTCGGTCAGAAGGAGCTCCTGGGGCAAAAGAAGAAATGAAGTGGCGCGGCAAAATCGATGTACTTGGTTGGAGGCGTTGGCCTTGGCAGTGGCACATGATAGATTGAAGGGCTCATCTTCCGTTTTTGCGCTGGCGTTGCATTGTTTTTGAGGCATCTATCAAAAACCAAATTGCTGAAATTCCATTAGCTTTCAAGCTCAACTTCGAGCACGAACACCAGCAGTGCTGTTTTTAATACGGTACTGCAACTGCTGCAGTACCGTATTAAAACAGCACTACATACTAGTACAACCCAATTAGTGCCAAAGGGAGAGGGACCCGACCGACGACGCCGACTCCATCCGGTCCGTGTTTTGACGTTGGTGTCGTGAAGTTTCATTCGTCTTTCCTTGCGGATGCATCGTAGGTATGGATCTTCTGCCGCGCCGTGTCTTTCTATTCCGCAAGATAGAAGTGAAAGTCTGCCTCAGCTCGTGCTTTTCGGTATCGTCTTGATTCGCGTCGTTGCCAAGGCCGTGTCTTGTTGTTCCTGCGCTAACTTAATAAACGTCAGTCGTCATGGTCATCGTGGTCGTGGTGCTCGTCGGTCGTGATGAAGTCTTTGCTTCGTTTCGCTTTCGTCCCAAACAAGTAAAAAAGGCTCCGCTGTCGAACACACCACTTGCAATGCCTCCGTGTCCGCTGTAAAGACGTAATTGGAGGAAATAATTCGTTTGTCTGTGATCATCAGCAGGACCCCTGGTTGACATACCCATGATGATGAAGATGAGAGGGGTCGTGTCATCCGCACGCCTCACTGTCACTCTCCTACGTTCGCTTTCCTGGCACTGGCTGTTTGAGTTTGACCCACCCTAGCAGTAGCAACAAGTAGAAGGAGCCAGCGATTTTATAACATATTCTCGGGCAAGATGATGCAAGCTTTGAAGCTTCGGAACAAGCTCAAGAAAGGAGTGGCGGCGAAGAAGGCCGACACCTCTCCTGCAGCGGCGGTACCACCGCCAACGGGAGACGCGACTGACGCGAAGAAGCAGTTCGTGCAGGCTGGAGCGGCGGGCGCGGAGTTGATTCCTGGCCCTGCGGCCGGACAGGGACCACAGGATGTTGTGGCGGCGGCGCCCGCGGGCACGACCGCGGAAGGCCCAGCTGCGCCCGCGACGGGGGAGGACAATAAAGCGGGCACGGCGGCAGCGGTAGAGGACGTCGCTCTTGATCCCATTGTCGGCACCCCGGAGCAGGTCAACAACATCCTCCACAGTGCAGGCGGCGGCGGCTTTAGTTCCACGGAAGGCGCGGCTGCTGCTGCTCGTGGGCCCACTGAATCTGAAGCTCAGGCTCAGCTCACTCGTCAGCAGGGATTCGACTTGGGGCGTTCGACGAAGACAACTCACCCCCCGACGCGGGTTTTCTATTGCTGCGCGTGCGTTCCTGGCACTACCGCGTGCGAAATGAACTACGTCACGGGGTTTCACCCAGACCGCATGTGCACGCCGGTCGAGGAGGTCGAGCAAGAGGCTGACACCTTCGAGGACGAGCCTGAGCAGAAGAAGAAAGGTCGCTGTGGGGGCTTCTGGGGAAGTCTACTGTGCAAAAGGTCCCCAAAAAAGAAAGAAATCGAAGAAATGCCAACCGAGGAGGAACTACATGAAGAACCTCCCAAAGACCGCTGCTACCGATGTCTCCACGCGACGTGCGTCTGCTGCTGCACGGCCGTGTGCCTCCCCATCTTCGCCGTGGGCGAGGCCTGCGCCGCCTGTGGGGACGCTTTCTGCAAGCTTTGCACGGTGCGCTGCGTGCGCGGGCCCAACTGTGCCTGCGACTGCATTTTAAGGGTTGAAAAAATTCAGGTTTAGGTCTTGGTGTAGGTTTGCCGTCCAGGCGTTTCTTTGGGCCACACGAATACCTGTACCTCCTTGTCATTCGACACAAAAGATGCGACTGATTGAATGACTGTTCCCCGTCCTCCCTTCAGGGACGAGGTCTAGGGTCAGCGGTAGGACTAGACTCCGTCTCCAACTGATCGATCAGGCCCCCATGGCCCACGGGAAGGCTGCGGCGTTCCCTCTGTGATCGGTGCCTTAGGAAGCTGCCAGCGGCCCTTCTTAGTCGGATATCGCTGCGTGATGACCATCACTGATCGGAAGATGACAGACAGGATTTTTTGCTAAGGGCTAAACCTAAACCTGAAGCACGACCTGGGTTTTTTCAACCTCTAAGCATTTTGACCTGCCACCCGGAGCATTCCCCCTTCTGTCGGTGCTGCTGCGGCGGCCTCCGCAAACTGGACGAGCACTGCGCGCAGGAGTGCGCGCGCCGCGGCCCGGTGTACCGCCTCCGGGATACGAACGACAGGATCGTGGTCGACCTCCCGGCGCTGCGGATTAGCAACACCGACCAGCTGCGGAAAGAGTTCTTACGCTTTTGCAAAGCACGCGGCAGAGCACACATCCTCGGCGAAAAGCTTTCCGAGATCGAAGCAAATCCATGGATGAAGAACAGGCTCTTCGTCAGTTTCGAGGATGAAAGGGGCCTACTTGAGGAGGTGGACGAAGAGGAGCGGCGGCGGCGGGAAAAACAGGCGCACATGCGGCGGCTCGACACTCTCGATCCGAACGTGCGGCGGGCGATCACGATTGCGGCCGACCAGGAACTGAACGCCTTGTCGCAGAAGTTCGACGACCACTGGCGGGTCCGTTTTTTCCACCACCCGCACGAGCAGCTTCCGGAGGGGAAGCTGAACTTCCGCAAGCTGGTCGAGAACAGTGTCGGGTGGCGGGCGGGTTTGTCCCCGTTGGTCTTCACGGACTCCCGCGTGGCGGACATCGCCGTGCGGTGGCTGCAGCCCCAAAAACACAACCTCACCGATTGGCTCCAGGTGAACGACCTGTTCGTGGACGTGGAAAAAAAGGCGCAGCAGCTGCGCCTGATCGCGAAGAGCACCACGGACGCGCCGGAGGAGCTGCAACGGCTGCAGATGCTGGAGAAGCGATACTTCGGGAAGTACGAACTGGACATAGACCTGGTTTACAAGGAGCCCGCGCTGCGCCGCCGCGAGCAGGATGACTTCGTGCAGGACCTGATCCGGCAAAAGCTGGCGAGTGGGCAGACGAGCGCTCTGTCTGTTGGGGAGAAGTACTGGTTGAACAAGAAGCAGGCAGTCGGGAAATTAAATAAGGAGCAGCTGTGCCACCAGCTGGCGTCGATCATTTTGCACGAGCACTGCGTGACGAAAATCCGGTTGCAGAACATGCCGCTGGTCGACCCCGTGGGGGAGAGATTCATGGCCACACTGCTGAACCGATGCGTCTCGTCGCACACGAAGTTGTCCGGGTCCCTGGAGAAGATCTCGCTTACGAACTGCGAGCTTGGCCGCCACAACCTGACCGTGCTCGCCGACGCCCTGCACCGTAGCCGGGGGGCGAGCGTGAAGGAGCTGGGTCTCCACTGCGCGACCCGGGAGGACCGGAAGGCGCTGCCGCACGTGCTGCTGCGGTTCTTGCCGAGTCACGCCATGCGGCGACTGCAGCTGCGAGGCAACGGAATCGGCGAAGTCGAGCTGGAGATTTTGCTAAACGGGAAGAAAGACAGAGACGAGGAAGACGACGACAAAGACGTGCTCTCGCGGGACACAACAAAGCGCGTGATGCGGGACATGCAGAAACACATGAATATGAAAAGCATGAATCAGGCGCTGAGGAGCGACCGAGAGCAAAGAGCGCTTGCATCAAAGGGGGAAACAACTGCGCCGGGAGGTGCTAGTGAAGGACACGAAAGAGCAGGAGACGCTGACGTTCATGTTGAAAACGGTGTTGAAAAAATACCGGGCACGAATGAGGAAAATACAGACGAGGCTCCGAGCAGCGCGACCGCCTCCGCGAATGAGAGCGACGACGTGCGCTGGATGCTGGAGCTGGAAAGCGGTGCGTCGCGCCGCGGCCGCGGTACAGTGCGCAGCACGAACACGCGGGGCGGCTCCAACCGGTACCGGTTGGCTCCGCCGGATGAACGCGCACGAGAGGTTGCTGCGTTCGGGCCCGCCGGACGACCGCCCGGATCATCTTTCGAAGGGCCCCCGCCTCCTTCGCGCCTTGGCGTCGGATTCAACGTCGGGGAACGGTCCCAGGCGTACATCGAGCGGTACGAGGACGTCGACTTTCTGTACGAGCGGACCATGAACAGCGAGGAACGCATGAGAAGGGACCCCAGGATAGCGGCCGCGCTACGCGCCGCGCGGCGCCCCAACGATCCCGTCTTTCCCATCACCGTGGCCAACATGGCCGCGGCCCCCGGCGCATATAGTACAACTGAGGCCCCGGCCGACGAGCTCATGCCCATGCGGCGCCCCGCACGGTGTCTGGGGAACCGTAAGCGAAATTTCGGGATCTTGGACTCCCCCCCGTCGAGGTTGCAGCGGTTGTGCTTAACGCAGAACAACTTGCAAGACGCTGGCTGTGCAGTTTTGGTGCGGCACTGGGGCCGGTCAAAGTTTCTTCGGGAGCTGCGGCTGGACTACAACCGGATCACGATGACGGGCGCGCTCGCGATCAGCGGCGGGCTGAAGCACGCGCCGAAGAGCCTTGAGTTTCTCTCGCTGAAGCACAACCGGCTTCTCGACCGCGGGGTGGCGTGCTTCGTGGATCTGGCAGGGGCCGTGGCGTTTGACTTCGTCGGCGCTCAAAATCCAATTGCAGTTGCACCTTCGCAGGGTGGTCAGGGAGGCGGGGTTGGTGGAGGACCTCCACCTCCTGGGCGCGATTATCATCATTCAAGTTTCCCTGCAGTACACAATCACTTGTTCGGCGTGTCGGGGATAGTATGTCTTGACCTGCGCGAGTGCGGAGCGTCGGCATTGGACAGAGCCGCCGGGAAGAAGCTGAGCGACCTCTTTTACGCCGCCGCGCAGCAGCGCCGCGCCGCCGTAGTCGTGGTCGACCAGGAGGGACGGGTCCAAGCCGAAAAGCAACAGATTGACGACGTCATCGCGGTAGCAGGACGACGCAGATCTTCGAAGCGCAGGCGGAGCCGAAAGTCTTCCTCTCGACGGGGCAGTCGCGGCAGAAATGACACCAGCAGAGGAAGAGGGCGGGATGGAGATAGAGGGCGGGGCCCTCGAGGGTCGGTTGCGAGCTTCCTGGACGGGGAGGAGGACGACGACGAAGATCAGCCACGTCGGATGTTTGAGCCCGACTTGCACGAACAGGAGGTGTACATTTTTGGCAAGGAAAATCCGTTGACCTACCGACCGCCAGCGTTGATGGACGGACAGGAAATAAAGACTACGAGGGAAGATGTGAAAGCGCTGCTCAACCCGGACCTTCCCGAAGTGGTCGGCACGGTCATTCTAGATCCGCAGCCACAGCAGGCGGTCTTCAATGACCCCACTACATCTGCCCCCACGACTGTCTTCATCGACGACAAAAAAGCAGCGAGTCGGCAGGACGCGGACGCTCATGCAGAGATCCATGCGGCGACCATGCGCGGCGAGGCGGAGGGCGCGCTGGTCGCTGCTGGCGTCTCCCCGGCGCACGCACAGCAGCTGTCCACGAACATGCACCGCGCCCCCGCCCTCCAGGCCCCCCCGGCGAAGGTTGTGAAATAGCAGGAGGTGGTGATGTAGCTGTGGCACGACCCGTCGTCGTCGTGCCAACGGCTGCTGTACCGGCCGCGACGGATGATCCTGCCGCGACTACAGTAGGGGCGACTACTGCTAGAAGTACACCGTCCGGCGGCAAGAACAATAGCCTCTGCGCCGGCGGCAAGCCGCCCGGAAAGGGCCGCCAAATGATCCACCAGACGCATCCACCAGACGCACCCATAGCATGCTGTAGGACGAACGCACAACGTACGACCACACGGAAAACGGGAGGAAGTACTTGAGAAGGTGGAGCGCATGCGAACTTGTCCAAAGCAAAGTAGTTCTAGTTGTAGTGCGGCTGCAGCTGCACAACAAAATCAAAAACTGAGGACCAACATTCAACACATGCAGCCAGAAAACGTTCATCGTTTTGTGATCGGACGACGGATGCTGTTGCTGAAGAATAATAACGATCATGATCGGCTAACAAACTTGGCTTGCTACCAGGACGAACACAAGGGAGTGGTGCGCTGTATCATCTCTTCAAGCGAGACAATTTTCTTGTTCCACGACCAACAAATCGTACTCACTCGATACGCCTGAGAGACGAGCGAAAGAGAGAAAATACGCAAAACTGATGCCGTGCTCGAAGAAGTCAGCTTGCATGAGAATTGCGACCGCATAAGTAGAACGTCATCGGACAAGGCATCGCTGCACTCTTCGTGTCCGCCTGCGGCTGCTGGACGACCATGCCGCGTCCCGCTACGACCGCAATTGCTGCTTTCCGCTTGGCAGCGACGCTCACCCTAATTGCGACACCCGAAGAGGTAGCAGCCTGCACTTCTCTCGCGGTCTCACGGGGTGCGACAGCAGGCAGAAGTCGAACATTCACCTCGCACAACGACGACGCCGCCACCGACGATTTCCGGATGTCGTACGTCCCGCCGAATGAAAAGTATACACACGATTTCTCGATCATCAACATGTCCTCCAAGTTCTTCATGCGAAAATATTCGAAAGTAAACCATGTAGCCGTCACGCACGTGTGTTGGTTCTGAAAGGTACGCGCACCACCGTCCCGTGTACTACTACGCGTCGGACTTTCCGCGCTTTGTGGGCTACGACCGCGGCGACGTTTACCACCCTAAAAATTACAACGGTGAAGACGACGACGAGGGGCACGAGGAGACATCGGATGAGGGCTCTCCTGCTTCCGAGCACGCTGCCGCGGCGGAAGCTGCACTACAGGACCCGATCCTCGCCACTCGGGAAAAGCGGGACAGGATCAAGCGCCACGTGCGGAACATCTCCTCGGAGCTCTCCGAGCCCCTCCTCCACCTTGACTGGAAGCAACTCTTCGAGCAGCACCCGGAATTGCAGCAGTTTGCGAATCCCGGTTTGGAAAAAACCTTCGGCTACTACGAAGCCTACTACCCGCTCCTGAACGACGCGGGGCTGACGATGGGGGAGTCGACGTGCTCCGGCTTCATCGTGAAAAACGCGAAGAAGGCGAATTTGCAGGTGAACGTTTTGATGCAGCTCGCCATGGAGCGGTGCGCGACGGCTAGGTGCGCGGTGCGGCTGATGGGACGCTTGGGAGAGCTCTACGGATTTCTGAGTGAGGACCCGGGCATGGACGGAAGCAGCGAGGCAGTCACGGTCGGGGACGGGGAGGAGGTAGTTCCGATGTTCGCTATGGACGATCGATCGATGGTAACTTTTTCTACTACTCGTTCTCGTTCAATCAAGCCAGGAAACCAAAAATTTCACCACCCAGGCCTGGGTCTTCCACATCACCCCGGACGGCGAAAGCGGCGCCGTGTGGGTTGCGCAGCGCGTGCCCGATGGCCACGTGGCGCCCATCGCGAACCACTTCATTATCCGCCGGGTAGACTGTGCCGACGAGCAGAACTTTTACTGCGGCCAGACGTTGTTCTCGACTGCCGAATCGCGGGGGCTCCTCAAGAAGAATCTGTCGGCGGGGGCGTGGTCGACCAAGACCTCATCAACGCCAACCCAGAGCCAAGTTCTCGACGACTTCACGAAGACCTACGCGCCGGACACGCGCGATCTGCTGCTGTACGGCACCACCGCGCTCCCGTACTACATCACGCAGCGCGTCTACCGCGTCTACCAACTGCTCTCCCCCAGCCAGAACCTCACGCTGACGGACGATTCGAGCTCCTACCCCTTCTCCGCGCCGGTTGACAGAGGGGTTACGCGGCAGATGATACAACAAATTCACGCCGACAAGTACGAGGGCGATCCCGTTCTGGACCAGCGCATCGGCGCGATGGCGGGCGCCTTCGGGAACCCGAATAGACTCGAGGGCGGGACGGGCCTCGCGTACCTGGGGGTGCAGGTGCCTCGCGCGATCTCTATCCAACGGACCGTGTACGGCCAGGTGGGGGAGTCCGTTGCGAACAAATCGCTTCGGTCGATTCTGTGGCTGGCGCTGGACCAGCCGGCGAGCTCGCCGTACTTGCCCTTCGTGCAGATAAGCGTTGAAAATGGGCCGCAGCGGCAGCGCGACGCCGTCCGCCGCGACCCGCTCGGTACGGCTCTGAAAATCGGGAACCGGTACGAGATAAACCGAGAATCGACCTGGTGGGCGGTGAATGTGGTGGCGAACCAGATGCAACTCTACTACCGGTTGATGAATGAAGACGTGGCCGCGCGGAAGGCCGCCTGGGAGCAGAAGTTTCACCGCGAGCTGGTAGAACTGTGTAGTAGTAATGAACAAGAAACCGATAATTACGGGTGCCTGGCCGGCGATAACGACCTCTCCGGGAAGATCGCGGCGTGGCAGAGGACACTCCACCGCTCGCTCGCCGAGGACTATTTCGCGCTTTCCGACGAGCTCTCCGCGAAGTACCTCGACGGAACCGTTAACGGTGTTGATAAGCTGGGGAAAACGTTCGGATTCCCCGCTTTTTGGCTACAGATGACCGGGCAGGGCAATAATCCGGGCGCTGGGCCGTTGTGGGTGGCGCCGGATCATGGGAAGCCTCCGTCCGCGTGGGAGGAATATGGAGCCGGGAATCCGCCTGCTGAAAAGAAGTGGGGCAAGGAAAAGTACACTGGTGGAGTCCTGGACAAGTCCGCGGAAGGAACAGTCGTGGTCGTGCTGGAAAAGGAGGAGGATCGCGATGCGGGTGTGGAGGGGGCGGTGCTCCTCGCTGAAAAAGCTGCACCAGAAGCAGATCAGCTGGTGGCAAAAAACCAAAATCGTGCAAGAGCTACTGACATCGACTACGTTTCGTTGGCAACACTCGCGGCGGCTGTGCTACTTGGCTTTTTCTTCGGGCGGTTGAGCGGCGGCGCTGCAGGTGCGGGGCGCGGCAAGGAGGAGAATAGCATTGCATCGTCGGGATTGGAGCAGGCCCTTTACTACGCGGAACTCTAAATTGCTTTCGGAATTCATCAATGCATCCACTGCTCTGCAGCCGTGGCATGCGAATGTTTTTTGGACGTGTCCAGAGCCAAAAAGCTTGAGCTCGAGTTTTTCGATTCACACTTCGCGCTGCTCATCAAGAACAGATGTTTCACCCAGGGAGGAGCTCCACTGACCACACAGAATTGAAGTACAATCATTACAAGCATGAAGGACGACGCGCGCACGCGCTATCCACTTTACTAAGAACTTGCAATCAAATTTAAAGCAGCTGAAAACAAAATGACCGTAGGGTAGCAGTAGTTTGTGCGCTTCCTTGTTTCACCAACAAATCAATATTATATGAAGAATCCGGCGTAGGTACGGCTCATCAAGAATGCTGACGTAGCTCGTCGTGGACCACGATAGATCTGCTGTTAAATCTTCATGCTTTGTTTCGATTTCCAACTCGGCAGCCATGACCAGATCTCAACATAGATACGGTTACGGATTTCAAGAGGGGGCTGCCTAAAACAGCTATTCCCGAACCCGAACTCGACTTTTTGAAGTTAATTACACGACATGATAGATTGATACAACACAAGTTCTTCCTCTTCAGATGCACATTGATTGTGTAAAAAAGAGCCGTGCTTGCTTTGCGTTGCAGCGGCATCTGCCAGTAGCAGATGCCGCTGCGACACAAAGTGAGTTGCTAGAGAGATAGAGATCCTCGCACTTTCTTCTTATAGTCACCGAACGCTGCTGTCACCTCCCGAAGACAGAGGGTGCAGAGGGTCACGCTCACGGTCATCTTACTTCAGTTTGCTGGAGACTCTGAAGAGAGAGGCATCCGTGTTTACCACTGTCCCCCAAGCGGTTGTCTTCGTGTGTCGAAATCGCGTGCTGCAAGTTGTACTGCTGGTGCAGGTGCCCTGTGAAGTGGCATTGTTCCACAGACATGAAAACTGGTTCTGAACAGGTTCCTCCCGTACATGTGTTTTCTAATCAATCTTTTTTCTAGATCTTGCGCTTCTTGATCTTGTTCTGCTCGAGAACGTTCGTTGAGTTGTTCGTGGATTGTCAACGTCAATAAAAAAAATTAGCACGAGCTCTTGGCTTTGTCTTCTCGGCGATCCGGTCTATCAATCTACGCTTTTTCAATGAATTAGCTGGTGGACCTGGGCGGATCTCTAGTAAGTACATAGTCGTGTAGGACGTATAGTATTCAGGCGCAGGTGGCCGGCGGTTGCACTAGCTAGCGCGTCCGACTGACTGTTGTTCGTGTTCGACAGAGAAAAACAAAAAAATGCGGACCTCCCCTCACGGCGAGAAGACTTCTACCTCAGCGCGAGGATTGCCGCCGCGGCGGCACTCCCGTCTCATCTGCTCCATAGCCGCACTGCTGCATCTCGATTTCTACGGTCTTCACCAGGTGAATCTGTACGCCGGGCCGCGGTTTGCTTCCGCCGTCAATTGCCGGGACGCTAGTAGTGCCGCGCATGATCATGATTGTAGTTGTAAAGGAAAAGGCGGAAAGCAAAACGGAAAAGGTCGTAGCGGAGTTACTGAAACTGGAAAAGGGGCTCAAGGTAAAGGAGGGGGAGATTTTTGGCAGGGGACTCCCGCTCGTCGTCCTGCTGCCCCGGCAGCTCCATTGCTCGCTCGCGACCCGGGGGTCGGCTGTTGCCTCTCGAATCACTACCAGGAGGGATTGCGGCAATTCTACGACAAGCATCAAGCGCCCGCCCCGTCGTCTGCGCAGCAGCTGCAGCATGGGAAAAACCAAGAGCAAGATCCCACGAGCGATCCTCTCTTACGGATGCAACAGGTGCTGCAACTGGCAGCCGGCACGGCGGCAATTTCCCGGAAATCACGTCCGAGAGCGGAAGGACGTGATGCATTTCTCGATGGAGAAGGTGCGGTCGAGAGGCACGTTCATGTTGGGACACCTGGGGGACCTCCGCGCGGACCTCGCATGCCTGGCGCGAAGAAACCAATTCAAACTCAAGCTAGAGCGAAACCGAAAGCGAATGCTAAACACAATAAAGGTGGAAATGGGACGAAAGGCAAAGGAAAAGGTCGACGAGATGAAGTCGCGGGCGTCGGGGTCGTACAACGTCGACCCGCTCCGGCTCCTGCGGCGTCCCGCATCAACCGCCAGTCGGTCCCTCTGCTCCCTACTGTGCCGTCCCGCATCCGCATCAAACGCCAGTCGGTCCCTCTGCTCCCTACTGTGCCGTTGATTCATATTCCCGAGGACGAGGCAAAGGCTTTTACGCCGAAGGCTGTGCCGACGCAACCACCTCGACGTCCGGCCACGCCGCCGACCCCAAATCCCTCTAACCCGACGTACGTGGTGCCGTCGTTCCCGTCGCCATACGCCGTTCCTCTCGCGGCCGAGGCGTCTGCCCACTGTTTCTACCAACTTCCTGGCGTCATGACTCATGAAGAAGGAGCCTCGTCCTTGTCGGGCCCCGCGTTGGAGCACCGGCATCGCGCGACGTTTAGTTCGTCGCGCCCCAGCTGCTCGACGAGCTCCTTACCCGCAGCCCTCGAGCAACAACGGACGCTGGCGCTGAAGATCGTGGCCCTCGAGTACTCTCGCGCGGCTGGCATGAAGCAGGTGTGGGACATGGTGCATGCCCGCAATCGCGTTGCCGCTGCGATTCAAGAGGCCGGGGCCGAGGTCGCTCGGATCGAGCAAGTGTGCAGCGAAATGCGGGAACGACTGAGAGTAACAGTGGACCGGCTGCTTCTTCGGTACCAAAAAACGGCGCAAGCCGTAGCCGAACCACCGGCGCCGGCAAGTGTAACTGTACCCGTACAATCAGTAGAACCACGTCTGGCGGATCATGTTGATGCTGTTGAACAGCCGCTTTTGTCACGACGTTCCGACGTCGAGAGAAGAACCTCGAGTCTGAAGAACGCGACGAAAGCAACGCCGGACCAGGGCAGCGGCAAGAACAAGGGCGTGCTGTGTCCACATTTGTTTCGGGCAGGCGGAACGAACCTCTGCCCGCACCTCCACGCGAACGGGGGCTGTGCGTTCGCGCATGACGCAGCCGACCTGGAACGGTGGTGCGGGTGGTCGTGGAAAGAAAAGGTATGCGGCTCTGCTGGAGCATCCAGAGCGGCACAGAAATCCATATCCAATGCCCGTCAGGAATGCCCGCGGACACCAGGGTTGTACTTTGACTTTCTTTACAGTTGCACTAATTTTTCATTTACTTTTCTGTTTCATTCTGCACGTTTGTTGGCCGAAATCCTACCTAATCGTCATCAACTCGATGAGATGGTCTGCTGCGTTCTTCACTACAGGTTGTACAATTGTAGGGATCTCCACGGTAGTTCCGCGGAGCAGCAATACGGGAGCTGCTGTGACCTCTTGTTCCGCTTCTGTTTGTATTTCCACGCGGAGGTGATTCCGGGTTTAGCCAGGCGCTGCGAAGCCCTCGACGGCAACTTCGCGGAGGAACTGCGTCAGCAGCTGGAGCTGCAGCGTGCTGCTGCGGACCACGACGAACCTGAGCCAGAACTTCTTCATGATGCGGTATTCCCGGGGGTGGATCCCCAAGTAGAAGAAGAACAGCTGGATCGGACTCCTGGAGCGCTTGTTGTTGGAGGTGGAGCAGAGACGGACACCTCGGAGCTGGCACAACAAGATCTCGTTGCAGAGGTGGATGCGGCGTGGCTCGCCGACAGGTTGCTGTCCCGCGAGCAGGTGGAACTCTTTTTGCGGGAACAGCTTCCCTTCACCCTCGGCATCAGGCCGCCCAGCAGGACCGACGCGGCTCCCGCGGGAGCTGCGTCCGAAAGCCTGCTTTCGCCTGTGTGGTACGAAGCACTCGGCTGGGACCTGATGGCCACGTGGGACGCAGCAGCACGCTTTGTGTGTGAGAAGAAACGACGAGCAGCACGGGCGGTTCTGGCGCAGAACCATATCAATCGAGATTGCTGTTAACGCGACAGGAAATGATGAAAGACCGCGGAGTTTGATGCCTTTGCCGCCAGGGGCGTGATTGTCGGCGGAGGTAGATCTGTGGGACTGCGCTTGCAGCTGTACTGAATCCGAGCATGAACAACGGTAGCACTAATCAGTCTATCATCTTTTCGCGAAGCTGAGCACTTCATGCGTGGCGCGCGTTTCACTTCGTGGATTGTAGAGTGTGGTGATCACCTGACACGGAGAGCAAGTTCAATTTCAAAAACAAATCTGTACTACTTTGTCTTATTGCAGCCCCAAGTTTCTAGAAGTACAGCGAGGACCGCTTGAAAAGCCACTTTTCATGCACCACTGAAGAGGACAACGCTTCATGTTTTTGATGTGCTTACAAACTTAGTTGATCCAGCACTTCATTGAACCCTGCACGGAGCCGAAGCGGCGCAGCATGTCTGCTCGCACGGCGCTTGATTTGGTTTTTTACTTTGATGGAGGCCCTGCTGCTGGTACTAATCAAACAATCTAACAGTAACATGATAGATTGCCTCCGATGCCAGACTATCTACCTACAGCTTCTTCACCAGCATCCTGTACGCAAATGCCGGCAGCGACAATTTGTGATGGTGACTTTGGAAGTGGAATACATTGAACACAGCTGCGAGGATAAAGAATCACCAGGGCACTGCCGCCGGGGTCGACTGCACTACCGCCGAGGAGCCACACGCGTACCCATTTAGCAACGCCGCACCCCTACTCCGTATTGAGTGGCATCGCCGCAAAAGTCGGTTAGCTTACAACGGCGCTGCCCGTCACGACAACTCCAACTTCAACTGCCACTTCCGCTAGAATAGCAACCTACGTACAAGTAAAACCCGACTACACTTTCTCTTTTAGAAACTTCGGCGTCAAATCAGCTTCCTTTGTGTGCCAAAAAGTCAAATAATGCGTCAGTCTTTCCCCGGTCGGCACAAGCTTATCGTTCATTTGTGCTCACTCTGCTGCGCTTTTTCGCTTGTTCCTGGCCTGGAAGCTACCGACGCTTCCCCGACTTCACCTCCGCTTTCTGCGGAGCGGCAAGATGAAAGCCCTACAACGACAGCCACAGGGGGCGCCGCCGGTGACCGGCTCCTGGATTTTGTCGGTCTGCTGGCGAAGAACGCGGTGCCGTCTCACAATCCGGAGCATTCCTGCCCCGAGCGGCGGATCACGGACTGGCCGCTTTTAAAACAAATGCTCGCGGACTACGCACACGAGCAGCTGTTCCTCGAGGACACCCGCGGCTGGCAGATGCAGAAACAGATCCTGATGCACAATCCGGACTTAGACTTCTGTCCCGTGGGTCTGCTCACGTTCTTCCTCACGGACGCACACATTCGCATCCACCACGGAGAAGTTGGGGAGGACGAGCTGAGGCTGGTTGAGGGAGCGGATGCTGTGGTTGCAGATGATGAAGGAGGAGGAGGACGAGAGCCTGGACATGTAGAAGAAGTTGTCGATAGTAAGAACAGCCGCGCGCTGTGGAAGCTGCTGGACACATTCAGCTACTACGAAGACCTGTTCTGGCACCGGCTGGATCTGTCCATGATTCTGTGGAGCGGGTGGCCGGCCTTCCGGCTGCTGCAGCGAATCACGAAAGCCGTCGCGCCCGTGCTCAGGCAGTTTCTGGCAGTCTGGGGGAGCTCAGAAGTCGAGCTGCTGGACGAGAGTACACAGGCAAATGGCGACAGTGAAGGGCTGGCGCATGCTGCAGACCACTACGTAACGGCCGCGTCCACAGGATTCTGCACGGAGCAGAGTGGAGCGGCAGTCGAGATGATGAACGTCCTGCTCTACCACTTGCGGACGCTCTTTCCGGCTGCAGCTCCACATGAGGAAAACACGAACGCCCAGCCCAGCGAAGTACTGCAAAGCAAGTACTACTCACCGTTCAATTATGATTGCGCATGCGTTTCGTCAAGTACTAGAGGAGCGCTTCGCATTTTAGGTTTTCGTTAACCGGCGTTTTGCATCTGGCGGCGCTTCTCCCACTTGCTATGCACACCTGATCGAAAGTTTCGCACTCGACCACGCACGCTTCGCTGCTTTAGTTTTATTTTCTTCTTTACGGAGTTACCGTTTTACGGAGAATAGCAAAATTCAACTCCCCAACACAGCACTCTCTTGCCGAGCTCACTCGCGCCGCCGACTTTCTCGCGCCCTACTATCACAACCGGCCCGCTCGCGAGGGGAAGAACTGCCACTACCAGCTAGCCTTTGTCGAGATCGTCCAGGCGTTCTTGGTCGTTAAGAAGGAACAGCGACGCGTAGCGGCAAATAATCTTCCGGCGCACAGCAAGGTCTTCGACGAGCGGCAAGTCGCGGAACTGGTCTGGTGGCACTCGATGAAGGCCACAGAATATCGGCGACAAGGGCTGCAGCTGCCGAGCAGCTTCGAAACCCAACTGGCGGAGGCGGGTCTAGCGGTGGACGCGCAAGGTGGGCAAGATCGCGAACTAGGTTTTCGACATGGCGAAGCCCAACTTTTCACGAACCCGTTTACGAACGAAAAGGTGCAATGGAACATGCTGCCGTTGTTTCTGGGATCTTTGCCCTTCGTGGAGACTTTGGAATTGCTCTCCGGCGAGTTTCAGAAGATGCCATGGCGATTGGCGGCGGATTGTGAGGAGCAGGAAAAGCTTCTGGAGAGTAAAACTCAGAGTGGGCGTGGGGAGGAAGGAATTGGCGAGCTCGCGGTTTGTCCCCCGTGTGGCGTTCTATCGTACCAGGTCGAATGGTTCCACGAGCAAGTTTTTCTGTGCCGCCTCGTCGACGACGCGACGACGCAGCTCGGCGAAATGGAAAAGGCGCTCGCAGTTTCAAGTCCTCCATCAAGTACTACGGTCAGGTTGGGTGGAGAGAAGGAAAGTTTCCAGTCCAAATCTCATCCGTTTTACCGCGACGATCACGTGAATCTCATGATTCCGTACGACATCGAGCGCCCGGAAGAGGCTTGGGCCGTTGTTTTGACCGCGCTGCCGCGAAAACAAGACTCGGACCCGAACGTGTGGAAGAAAGCGCTACGGAGTCTCCACGTCTACGTCACAGCTATTCGGGTGCTTGCGCGATCGGTACTGAAACGGGCGCGCGTGCGGCGACCGTTTTTGGTCTTGCACAACTTTCGTGGAGGCGAATCCCAAGAATCTTCGTCGTCGGGCGGGGGCAATGAGGATGACGATGACGACGAGAGCGAATTTATCATGCAAAGCTTCCTCGCGTTGTTGCGCGACGACGGGCTCGAGCCGCGATACGTTCCTCCTCCGGCTGCAACGGACGAAGATAAACTCGACGAAACCTCCCAGACCACACCAGCAGCATCGTCTTCTGCACAAAAAGTTCGGGAAGATGCCGCTCTGCCGACGACGGTGAAACTCCGCGGCGCCGACGAGTTCACCGACGACCACTCGTGGCGCAAGCAGGTTTCGGACAGCTGGTGGGCGAAAATTCGGATGTGGGAAATGACGGAGTTCAGAAAGATCGTGTATCTCGACGCAGACATGCTCGTGCTGCAAAACGTCGAAAACCTGTTCACGATCGACGCGGATTTCGCCCTGCCCCTGTATGAGGACAGCGTCATCGGTCTCATGGTCATTTCTCCGAGCAAGCGCATTTACCGGCATCTGCTCCGAGAGCTTTTTCTGATCAAAGACAAAGTGGACGCAAAGTTGCGCTCGCTGGACCAAAGTTTCCAGCACGCGTTCTGGTACGCGAACGGGCTGCGGGACGCGGGATATGCGGTTTTCGCCCCGGATGAGGGCGGGAAATTTCTCCACTGCAACGTTGCGGAAGGCCGCGAGAATGGAAAGCCATACCTGCAACCGCCGAAGCTGCTGGAAGAAGGGGAAAGGGCGAGAGACTACAATAGCAGCGAAGATCACCCGCTGATGTCGGATCAGTTTGGCCGTAATTCGACACGGTCAGATGGTACGAAGATAACGATAGAAGACCAGCTGGCGGCGGACGAGCGTGCGCGCCTGCAGAATGTCAGAGCCACATCAACCGCCGCAGATGACGATGAAGCGTCCACCCGACCTTCAGATGGGACTTCTGTGGCAGTAGCGCGAAAAGATGAAGAGAATGAAGCTGGCTACAAGGTCTGTGTGCTCAGTCTCGAGTACCACTTGAGCGTGACCTACCCCCAGATCCACCGGTTGTTGAAGTACCCACACCGCCACTCAGACTCCGCAGAACTCGTCTACAAGGTGCTGAGTCGCGTGGAGCGACACGCGAAGGTACTGCACTGGCCTGGGGAGAAGCGAAAGCCGTGGCTGCACTGGTCGCAGGTGGCACGAACGCCGTACGATTCTTTGTGGTGGGTAGAATACAAAAACATGGAGCACGCGGATAAACACAGGACGAGAAGAAACGCTGATGTCACGCCTGCAGGGGCTCGGGCTGCGGCTCCGGCTCAGGCTGTTGTGCCACTTAGTAAACAGCCGGTACGATTTCAGTGCTGAGTGCTGACGCGTCTTCGCGCGCCCGTGGCGCAGCATGCTTAGGCAAGTACTTACGAGTACGAGTTCGGATTCCCCTCCTGCTCTTAGTGCTCGTCCTGCTGCACACCGCAGCAGCAGGGAGATAAGAGGTACTATAACTCATGGTGGTCGCGAAGAGCGCGTCGAGAGCTGCAATGAATAAATTTGATTTTTCCTTTAGCGAGAACAAAACAACGACTTCTCTGCCAGGAAGTCGTTTCTGGTACGCGGACTCTGTGACTGTGTGAGTGTGAGTGTGTCCACCGTTAAGGTCGAGGAATTACATCGGTGAGCCCTTGTTATTCTGCGTCTTCTGCTACGTCAGAAAAGCTCCTGTCTGCAGGTTTTTGGTCTCTCTTGATTCTCGTCATGGTCATAGAGTTCTCATGTCTGGCGCAATCCATTGTTTGAATCTCCCAAGGGACTTCTAGAGACCTTGCGCGGTGTTTATCTTCGTCTCTGATGCCTTTCACAGTTCACATGTACTCACAAAGTTGCCCACCCCGTCCCCAGCACATCAAGCCGTGTTTACCTTTCATCTCGATGGCTTAAAATTTACCTCCATTCAACAGTATGCTAGAGGACGCAGTCGCATTTCTTTTGTTTTTCGGCTAGGAGGTAGCAGAGGACAACACGACCTTGACCCAGACTACATTTTCTAAGAGTAAGTGCCGCGTCGTACCAACTCCGAAAGGTGGAGGAGCTGCACTATCAATCTACTCTAAAGCCTTCTCCTTTAGCTTTACGCAGCGACTAAGCAACATCAAAAACCGGTTCCCGGACATCCATCGAAGACAGAGTGATCTGGACATCTCTCGGAGACGGGAGACCACCAGCACTAATATGTCTCAGATCGCGACGTGCCCGATTTGCCTCGAGGGCTATGTTCGCGGCCAGAATCCGCCGTTTTCCTGCGTCCCGTGCGGCCATGTGGTTTGCGAGCCGTGTTTGTCGAGTTGGCGGCGGCAATTGCCGTACTTCGCGACGGTGACGTGTCCTTTGTGCCGAGCACAGGTTCGCGACACGATGATGAACCGAACTTTGATGGACGTATTGGAGGACACCGCGAGAGCAGCCCGAACAGGAGGTTCGTACATCTACCTATCAATGATGTTCACCTAGATAGAGGACCACTGCCGATGGCCGTGCCGCCCGTTGCAGCTTTGCTGCCGCAGCGCTGCCCTTTGCGCCGCCGCCGCCGCAGCGATGCCCTTGCGCCCCCGCCCCGCTTCGCCGTGCTTCCGGAAAATGTACTCTCGGCCCACGCTTGCTTCTTCATCTTCTTCGTCAGGCGAGCACCTCCTACGTAGAAGTAGTTCAGTTTTTGTATAAAGTTATCGTGTTCGGCAATACGCATCTAAGTGTCGGTACTGCGACATCAACGGCCTCGAATCGATTGACTACAGGCGCGTCTCCTTCCGGCAGTGCTCCCGCGTCAGCGCCGTCGGATGGCGCAGCCACAGCGAGTGCACCGGCAGCATCCGACTCAACCAACTCCACCAGCACCGACCCTAGCGCGGCACCTCCGATTACATCACCAGCAGCTCCCAACATTCCGACAACTACGATAGACCCAATTTCCTCCCAGCAGGGTCCCATCGCCTCCACCCAGTTCGGGTTTTTTCCTCCGCCCCGGCGTTCCGGCTCTCTGTTCATGCTTCCCGACGGCACCAGCATCACGCTGGCTAGTTCCCAGACTCAGACGGCGAGCCACAAGTCCACTATGGTGCATGAGATTTTGCCGGAGAAGTCCGCCGTCTGCTTTTACGTGATCGACAATTCCGGCTCCATGGGCCGCGACGACGGCAAAAAGTTCATTGGGATGGGCATGACCAGGAGCGGCGTGAGCCCCTTGCTGAAGAAGGGGCACGGTTCGGTGAGTCGCTGGGAGGAGGCGGCGTTCAAGACGATGCAGATCGCAGTGTACAACCTGCGCCGGAAAATGCGGGCGACCTACTACCTGCTGAACCCCTCAACGTCGAGGACGGACTGGATCGACGGAGTCGACCAGGTCACGCTAGACGCCAGCGACTGCGACCTAGAGCAGCTGGCAAGCGAGCTGGAGAAACACTTCGAAGAATTCGACGGCGAAAACAAGCAGGGGAGCAGAGGTACTCATAAATATTGTTCTTTGGTTCAGCCGATTCACGACCTTGAGGATCCCGTAATATTTGGTAGTCGATTACCGATACCAATGTCCTCGCGGTCCCACAAGAGGACGATGCCAATACTATTCAGTCATCTCAGGGGAGATTTAGAGAAGTTCTGAGCGCACACAACTGATTCATCCCGGTGGAGAGGATCATGGCGTCCAAGAAAAAAAAATCCCTACACACAGCCGTCACCCTCCTGCCGCGGTTGCTCCGTCTTATCACCACCGCTCCCAATGTCCGCACGTTGTGTGAGCTCCTCGAGCGCTCCAACAACTCCACGTTTGCGAAGAAGCTGCACATCCTCCATTTCGGAATTCTGCACAGCGGCAACATTAGGGGTAGCACGCCCCTCCACTCCGTCACCAACTACCTCCAGTCAGAGCTGCAGGCGACGATCGATCTCCACAACAGCAACACCGACGGAGGTGCCATTACTACCAGTACTACAACATCAACAAGCAGCCCCCCACCAGTGAGGCAGATTCACGCCCTTCCCATCAACCTGAACTTGATAACCGACGGCGAGCCCGACAACCGCGTGCAGTTTGAGAACCAGCTGCGCAAGATGTGTTCTGAGTTCCGCGCGTCGCTCGCCATCATGCTCACGATCAATTTGTGCACCGACGATGACGACGTGGTCGAGTACTACAACGAACTGGACAAAAAACTGGGCAACGAGATCAACGGCCTCGACGTGCTGGACGATTTGGAGTCCGAGCAGCTCGAGATTTTGAAGGCGGGAAACAGCTTCGTGACGTACAGCGAGGAAATCCACGTGGCGCGGATGGCGGGCTGCAACGCCGTGATCGCGGACGCGATCGATGAGGAGCAGCTGTCGGTGTTCCACGCAACAAAGATGGCAAGGGAGGTGCTAGGCTTGGGGCAGGTGCAGGTGGCACCGCCGGGGGGAGTTGAAGATGTCGTGGGGGAGGCGAGTGTAGGCACTGGTCCTGGTGGTGCTGTCGCGAGGAGGGGTGGAGGAGTGGGTCTAGAAGAGAGCGGCCAGCAGAGTCAACAGCAGCAGGAGCACGAAAAAGACAAATCGCTCCGGTACCAGCAAGTGGCGGGGGAGCAAGAAGTGCCATCGTGGTACGACGAAACAGAAGAGTTGCTGCAGATTCTGAAAAGCAGAAACCGGGACGTGTACGACTTTTACAACCGAGGGATGCGCCCGCTAGTGAACGTTGGGAAACTGGACAGCATGATTTCGTGGCACAAACGAAAGGAAGGCGTCACGAACTTCATCGGAGGACTGTTTGGCTTCGGAGGTGGAAAGCGATAGCCACCGACGCTCATTGAAAGCTTAAACGCCGACCACATTTTGCGGCCTCTTTCGTCCATAAAGAAAATTTCATCTTTGAAAGCAACCATGCCTTTTTTTCTGCCGGATGACCTGACTTGCCCTGCTGGAAAATGCGCTTGTGTTTGTTCTAATGACGGACGAAAAATGCGAAATGAGAGCATGTAGCGCTCACGCATGCTGATTTTTTAAGAACGCACTTCCACATTCACTTGATCCCGCAAATGCTGACCCGTGTTGCCGCTTTCTACTCGCGCAACCGCAACCTCGCGCCGCTGCTTTTCGGCGCCCAGCTCTACGGCCTGACCGACATCCTCGCGAACCGCATCGAGAATTGCTACACCAACGGCGAAAAGCCCTTCAACCCGTGTCGCACTCTCGGCGTGATGGCGGCCGCGCCGGTTTGCAACGGATCTCTCATCTACGCGTACCGGCTCGCCGATTTCCTATTCGACCGGTCAGATCGGGGCAAACCACAACCGAAGGTGGGGGTGGCACGGATAAGCTTTACAACCGTCTGCAAGAAGGTGGCTTTCATGCAGCTGTTCTGGACGCCGACGAGCATCTGCCTGTACGTGGTGTGCTCTACGGCGCTACACCTACACTTTGAAGTGGGCTGGGAGGCGGTGGCGGGCAAATTCGCAGACTGGACGGCAACACGACGAGTTCGTGACGCAGAACTTGAGAAGAAGTCGAAAGTGTACAGCAGAGATGACGCCCTCGAAGGAGAAGCTGAAGATCGTGCCCCCTCATCTTCGTCAATAAATAAAATTATGCCGAAGATCGCGCCGTGCCTGCTGAAGACGTATCGTACGAGCGGGTTTGCGGATGCTACCGTAGACGAGGTGGACGAAACTGATGTCCAAGAGGAAAACGACAGGGAAGAACCTCATCCGGCTCCTACACTAGGAGGTCATGGTCCTTCTTCATCAGGAAACACGACAAAAGCCCGGGTGACCACGACACGCATGCCTGCCCGCGATCTGGAGCGCCTCGCGTCCGATATGGCTATGGTTTGTCTCGGCGCAGGTGCGTCGCCATCGACGACCGTTTCCTCCATTACAGCATCTGGATCACCACGAGTGAGCGTGCGCGACATTTTATCACTTTCTTCTTCCTCGACGAACTCCGCCAGCCGCGTCGCAGTCGAGGGAGATGACAGCTGCTGGAGGCGCTGCGCAGTCGCGTCAGCTCTCTTCAGCAACCCCTGGCGCATCGGGTTCCTCCGGTTGCGCGAGAATTTCTGGGAAATTTACTTAATGAGCTGGTTCGTGTGGCCGCTGTCTGACTTGTTCAATTTCCGGGTGGTGCAGATGCACATGACGCCCCATTTTCGCGCGACGTGGGACGCGGGTGTGGGGCTGGTGTGGAACACATACCAGTCGATCATCACATTCCGCTCCGACATCTCTTTCGCAAGGATATTACTTTAAAGACGAGCAGCAGCAACCGTAGCTGGCACTTGACTCCCGCAGCGCCTCGCAAAGCGCCACTGATTCGGGCGCGGCTGGCTCGAAGTCGAACTCGAAGAAAACGATGCGCAAAGGCAAAACCAAGAGAGGCGACTCCTTCTCATCCTCCCCAGACTTCGGCTCGCGCTCGACCTCAGACGAGGATAGCATGGCGCCAGATGCTTGCTGAGGTAGGATGAAATGATTGCTGCGAAAACGCAGCTTCTTCTAAACTAAACTTGCGTAGAAGAACGGTATGACAATGACTGAGAATGAGATCGAAAAAAAAATGAATCGCGAATGTGCAAATGATTCTTGACAATTCAAATTGGTTGCAAAGCAATTGCAATGCATCAAAAAAAACGCGATAAACATCGGGGCTGCAAGCATTCCATGTCCATCATCATCAAAAATTTTGATGCATCATCTCATCACATTCACAATTCAATTTTTTTTTAAATTCAGGGGTAAATTGCAATAAAAAAAAATTGCAATAAAAATCGCGGCTGCAATGCATTCCATGTGTATCCATCATCATCGACAATTTTGATCCATCATTTCATCACCATGCAATTTTTTTTTGAAAAAAATTGTTTCAAATTTTTCAATGCCATTTTTTTGCTGCAACAATGGCAATTGCAATTGCAATCCAACAATTTTGATGCATGTTTTTTTTTGCAATGCTATCGGATCGCGAACCACACCATGCTATTTTTGATGCATTCATTGTATCCATTTGTTTCAATTTTTTTTTTGGATTTGCATGGCGAATGCATTTGTGTTTTTTTTTTTTTTTAAATTTAAGCTTTTTTTTTACATGGCGATGCATTGCATTTCTCATCATCATCATCATCACCAAAAATTATTATGCAGCAGATCAATTTTTTCAATCATTTTTATTTGCATTTTTTGCATCGCGACTGCAATCGATCCATTTTTTCCCATTTGGTTTCAAATCACAGCGAGCTGCTTTGCTTGCAATGCATTCGTTTCCACCATCATCCAAAACCAAATCCAAATCCAAAATCATGAATGGATGGATGGGGGGAGTGGTGAGGTGAGCGTCTATCTTACGTACCTAGACGTCGCGGCTTAGTGTGCCTATTTCAGTGGTGGGTGCCATTCACAGGGGAATGGTTCCTTGACTCGCTTGAGCTGGAGCACGCCAGCGGAGATTTTGATTGATTGATATACCCATCTCGGGATGAAAAAAAAGTCCAAGCACTACGAGCAAAGCCCGATGTTCGCGCAGTTGTTGCTTCACACAGCTTTCAATCAGAGGACTACACGCCGGCGATCAGCGTGGTAGGCAATACTAGGGCATCCACGGACCGTCACTGTCTTCAACATTGATTCATTCGTTATATCATTTTTACCTTTTTTTTTAGATGGAGAATACAGAATAGGGGGTGGGGTGGCGTGGGGTCCGAGGTCTTCGGAACTCTCCCCCCCCGTTCTCCGTTCGGAGAATTATGGGAGTTTCTCTTTCTGGACAGCCTCTAATACTCCACACTTGTTATACTTGATTGACTATACTTTTATTTTTCTGCAACCCCGACTACCTAATACTTTGAATCGTTAATAATATTGGCTCATGCCCTGCTACATCCGATTGTCCGCATTCTGTTGAACGACCTCTGACAGCTGTCCTTTGTTTATTCACCAACCGTGTTTCGTGGAGCTCCTCGAGCCGCGACAAACCTTCGCGCTAAAACAATAACGTCATCCTACAGCGACTAGAGAACCTATTCTCGCACCTTTCCCTCGAAATATATATCTTGGTCCGACCATCACCATACTAGCTTGTGGCCACCGTGTTCACCGCTGTGTCCTCTGTTGTGTCCCGATGGACCAGCGTTCCCGTCCCAATCGTTCCAGTCCCAATTATCGTTCCAGTCCCAATTTCCTCTTGCTTCTTGCCACGCTCTCCAAT